>SJYQ01096655.1:225960-256221 GCA_006410935.1 Redunca redunca
GCCCCAGGCTGGTGCCCTCCCGTGTGGGAGCTGGCCAAGGAAGGCTTCCATGTGGGGCTGTTTCTGGCACAGTCACGCTTGACACTGTTAAAGCCCTCCTAATCCATGTTATTTTCTTCTAATCCCTCCCCGACCCACTCTGGCCCACGTGCCCCCCTGCAGGACCTTCGGTCCCAAGCCGGAGCCTGTGCTGAGCCCCAGGCATGAAGAAACCAAGCATCTGCTGCAGAGAGCCCGAATGAAGGCCAGGACCCGGCCTGTCCGTGCCAGCCACGACATCGTGCCCACCCTTGCCCTGTGCAGCCGGTGAGTAGGGCCCGGGCCAGGCTAGCCGGTATGGGCTACGGCAGGAGAAGAGATGGGATCCAGCCAAAATGCTGCTGCTCACTCCTCCCCCCGGTCCACCTGGGAGCTTTTCCCGTGTCAGGCATCGGTTTCATTCTTTTAGTCAGTTAGTACATCTTCGCTGAGAGCCTATTGATAGCATATTAGGGAACATAACCTGAGTCTCCTTGAGGGAACGGACGTGTCACAGTCTCCAGGGAGAAAGACCAGAGGAAAGGGAGGCTTGAAGGAGGTGGCTTCTAAGTTGGAGCTTGAAGGAGACATAGATATTTACTGGGCAGCTGAGGGAGGCAGGGGTGAGCATCCCTGGGCAGAAACTGAGCGGAAGCAGTATTCCCAGGAGTTGGGCCAGAAGGCCCAGTGGAGGCCAGACATGGAGGCCTCCAGGACTGATGGACAATTTGGAAGCCTCCTGTAATAGCTAGGAGCCACCAAAGGATTTCAAGCAGCTGGGTAGCACCATCACCTTTGCATTCCAGTAAAGCTGCTCTGGCTGCAGAGACGGTTGGATCTGGGGGACTAGGGGGACAGTGTGCAGTGATGGGAGGAGAGGGTGGAGATGCAAGGTTGCCCAGAGCCAGAGCAACAGGCTTAATGAGGCAGCAAAGTGGGTAAGACTGGGAGCAGACCGCTGAGTTCTGGCTCTGCCTATTCCTAGCTGTGTGCTCTTGGGGAAGCCCCTGTGCCTTGGTTTGCTCCTCTGCACAATGGAAATGATACCACAGCCTGTCTTTCAGGGTTATCGTGAGGGTTCTGTGAGTTCATAGAAAGTGTTTAGAACAACCCCTGGCATGTAGGGAGTACCCTGTAAGTGTTACCTGTGACTGAATCATGGAATCAACTGGATGAGGGGAGCCTGAGAAGAGGGGCATCCGGGATGGAGCCCAGGGTTCTGACTTGGTGTCTGGTGGCTCAGTGAACCCTGGGTGCAGGGGTGCAGGATTAAGCTTGGGAGGGACTGTCCACGGAACACCCACTGGAGATGCTTATCAGGCAGTTGGATACAGGAACTGAGGAGGAGGACAGAAGTCAGACTGCAGATGTAGGCATCGTCCCAATCTCACAGTGCTGGGGCCATGAGGGAGGTGAGCTCGTCAAGGATGGAGAGATGAGAAAAGAACAAGTTCAAGGACATTCAGCACTCCACACAGTTAGCCACCGCTTGCGTGACATCCCGTCTCCATCTCTGTGCCTGTTCTGTGTACGGCGCGCCCCAAGGAATCGCTTACAGGTGGAGCTGGCAGGCGCACCTGGCCTGCAGCGAGGCTGCCAGCTCAGGTCCAAACACCGCAGGCCCCAGCAGGACCATCTGCAGCTGACCAGGCCTGTGGCTTCTTTGGCACAGCGGATACTAGAGGGAGCGAGGCTTCTCAGCGGAACTGGACTCCATGCTCTTTGATGGGGATGCTGAGCCGGCTTATTAAGAGCTGAGGACCTTCTGGACACCTTTGAGACTGACTTCAGCAAGAGCAGAGGGCTGCGGCTCGCCTCTGGGTCAGTGTCATGGTGAGCGCTAGGAGAGGGGATCAGGAGACCCTAAATCCTGGCGAGAGGCTCCCAGCCGGCTCCCCTTTTATCTCTGCATTTTGTGCCTTGTTTCTTCTGGCTGGAAGACGGTAATCAGGAATGGGAGTGCCTCCTTTGAAGCATCCTGACTGTTCTTCTCTGCATGTTTATGCAGCCCAGAGCCTTAGACTTCCATGGAGCCCTCCTGTTCCACTTTCTTTAGGTACTGAGGTTGAGTTGGGTAGCCACAAAATAGGCAAGATTCTTGAGAGTCCCTTGGACTGCAAGGAGATCAAACCAGTCAATCCTAAAGGAAATCAACCCTGAATATTCATTGGAAGGACTGATGCTTAAGCTAAAGCTCCAATAATTTGGCCGCCTGATGCGAAGAACAGATTCATTAGCAAAGACCCTGATGCTGGGAAAGATTGAAGGCAGGAGGAGAAGGGGGCAACAGAGGATCAGATGGTTGGATGGCATCACTGACTCAATGAACATAAGTTTGAGCAAACTCTGGGCGATGGTGAAGGACAGGGAGGCCTGGAGTGCTGCATTCCATGGGGTTACAAAGAATCAGACATGACTGAGCGAGTGAACGTTAACAACAAAAATCTGCAAAGCAGACCGGTTGATGTAAATGTACCTTGGGACACTTCCTCTTCCCCAAATCTCATCAACAGCTCACGACAACCCCAGCCACTAACCTTAAAGTAGGTTCCCTCTCACCATGCTCTTCTCCAGCAGTAGAAATGCAATTGAAATGCAAGGTGACCCACTTTAGCAGCTGCTGTGTCCAGAAAAGAATTACTTTGACTTGGCAGCACTGGTGAATCCTCAGAGGGTATAGCTGAAAAATCAACGCCAGATGGCTCGCTGCAGATGCTTCTAAAGGTTACGCTTGTCAGATCACCCTGGAGAGCCATGCTGAGCTAACGTGGCGATGCCACACAGGCCTGGGGCCTCATTAGATGCAGGAGCCCCTCCTCCACCCCACCTCCCCCACCCCCGAGCCCAGAGACATCACTCGTTCCAAAGAGCAGCCTGATGAAAGCTGACGGAAGAGTGGGACAGACAGGCACAGCAGCCCCCAGAAGGTCTTCTTTATCTCAGGTCTAGCTGGAGGTGGCTGGGGCCATCCTGAACAGACAGGCTTTTTGCAGGAGGTGAAGAGGGGGCCAGCCGCAGCCGCATTTTCTGGAAGCGAATCAGTGTAGAAATGGAGAGCTCTTGGAAGTGTAAGCTCTTGCTACTGGGGAGACAGGCGCCCCTGGGTTGGTGTTCCTAATCCCAGGAGGGCAGAACACGCCCACCAGAGGCAGGGCCTGGGAGGGGACACGTAAGTGCTGGTGTCCTGTGTCAGGGCCCGGGTAGGGCTGCCTGGAGCTTGTGCGCTGGGACAGCACTGTGGGAGGAAGGGGCCTCCCACCGAGGCCGTTTGGCACCTGCGTCTGAGCAGACAGCATCCTCTCGGAGAGGGATGGTTGTGGAGGCGTCAGCAGTGCCTCATGTTGACAAGGTTGCTGTTTGCTTGCTGCTGGAGCGCCTTATTCGCTCTGCGCTTGCCTCCAAGATCTTTGCCATACCTTTATGCCCTGGTCCCCAGCACTGCTGGTGGGGACCTCGGGGATGCAGTAACTGAGTTGAAGGTATGTGACTGGGGCTTTCCAGGTGGTGCTAGCGGTAAAGGATCTGCCTGCCAATGCAGGAGACGCAAGACACCTGGGTTTGCTCCTGGGGTCGGGAAGATTCCCTGGTGAAGGAAACGGCACCCCACTCTAGTATTCTGGCCTGGAAAATTCCACGGACAGAGGAGCCTGGTGGGCTACAGTCCTTGGGGTCACAAAGAGTCGGACACGACTGAGCAATCACATGGCAGCATACCTCATGGGACTAAGCTGTCCCACGTCTCTCCATTTCTTCATCTTAATGAAGGCGGTATTTGAGAATTTTATCTTATTTGTTTTGGGCATGCTGCTTTATAGCATGTGGGATTTTAGTTCCCTGATCAGAATTGGAACATACGCCCCCACCGCTGAATTGGAAGCACAATCTTCATCACTGGACCACCAGGGAAGCCCCTCCATTTCTTCTTTTAGAACAAAAATATTATTTCTACCTTTGGCATGAATTCCAGGATGACTGACTTCACCAGCTTGACTGTAAAGTTTAAGGTCGTTGATGTGGCTGAGAGGACCTGGAGTTCCTTATTAGATTAGGAATATACCACCTCTAAAACTGTGTTTTTCCTCTCAGAAAGTATAGCCCATATGCTGTCAGCAGAGCAGGGCCTTGCCCCCGGGGCCCGGTGTGGGGTGTTGTGTCTAAGCTGGCGTACTGAGTGTCCAGCGGGCCTCTCCTGCACTGGGCCGGCCTGGCAAACCAGGGCACCCTGCCTGTGCAGCAAGGGCAGAGCTTCTGCTCAGCGGGGCTGCTCTTGTTTCCAGAGGGTGAGATGGTGCTGTTTCTCTGGCTAGAGCTTCCTTTCTGGGGAGGAATGCTCTGGACACCTGACCCAGGACCCCCACACTGTCAGTGAGCCCACCAGAGGGATTGTCTCACCGCCCCTTCTTAGGTCCTGACCTGACAGGCTCAAGAGATGCAGTTGCAGATGGGGTCTTGGGCACCAAGGGCTACAGCACCTCACAGTCACTTCAAGAGAACAGTCGCCAGGAAGAGGGGTCAGAGGGACTTCCCGGCTATGCTGAGACAAGCAGAGAGAGATGCTGCACCCCTCACCAGGGCTGATTCTACCCAGAAGCTTTACATCTCAGCCACACAGCCCTCTCCAAAGGCAGGCCCACAGTATGACTTTGGGGGTCCCTAGGCACTCTGGCCTTCCTGACTCCTTCCTCCCTTCCTCCATACTATGTATGTGCGTGTTCAGTGGTGTCTGGTGCTTTGCAACCCCATGGACTGTAGCCCGCCAGGCTCCTCTGTCCATGGGATTTCCCAGGCAAGAGTACCGGAGTGGATTGCCATTTCTTTTTTGAGGGGATCCTTCCAACCCAGGGATCAAACCCATGTCTCTTGGATCTCCTGCACTGGCAGGCGGATTCTTTACCACTCAGCCACCTGGGAAGCCCTTTCCCCATAAACAAAGTTAAAATTTAAATTTTATGACCATGCTGGCTAAAAGGTATTATATCTGAGAATGTTTTATTTGACTTAAAAGTATATTTATGTATTCTCTTTTGACTTTAAAAGAAACTAAAACATTTTCATGGGCCCCAGGAGAATTGTGGCTCCCGGGCACCGTGGCTATTGTGCCTGATGGATAAGATGGCCCTTTCTGCATATGGGTTCCGGGAAACAGGATGACTGACTGCTTCAGGATCTGCTCAGATCTCAAAGCAGGCAGATCCACTTGCTCAGCAGTAGTTCTTTCTGTTTTTTTTTTTTTTTTTAAATCCTCCTGGAGCAGCGCCAATTGGGGAAAATCCTGGAGTCGGGGTTGGTGGCATGTGGGCAGGCTGCCCCTGCCCACTGCATCCAGGGCACTGTAAACACCTAGTGAACACCTAGCGTCAGGCTTCAGGGAGGCCCCCAGAACTCACACCGTGGCACTTTGCAGCTTCCTTGGTTTAAGAAGTACTCACCCACTCCTTGGAGAAGGAAATGGCAACCCACTCCAGTGTTCTTGCCTGGAGAATTCCAGGGACATGGGAGCCTGGTGGGTGCCGTCTATGGGGTTGCACAGAGTCGGACACGACTGAAGTGACTTAGCAGCAGCAGCAGCAGCAGCACCCACTCCTTTGTGTGAATTGGGGGCCAAGGTACAGTGCAGTATGACACAACAGCACCTCGGCTGTAGCTTTACTGTGCCAGCTCAGCATTCATGGCTGCGTGAGCGTGAGCCCCTCTGTTGGTGTGACCAGAGGCCCCAGGTCCAAGATTGGAGGTTGTAGTGAGCTGACATGGCACAAGTGAGGGAATAAGCTCTCAGCTGTAGCTGTTTCCCATGGAGCTTTGCAGGGAATCAGTCTTGGACAATTTAACTCTGACATCTCAGGCAACCCCAGGACCCCCAATGGTAGCATCTATGTGCCATACTCCACGCCGTCTGTGATCCAGACCATTCTAACCCATCAGGGTCTTGAGATTAGTCAGCGGCCTGGTTGTCGAGGCACCCAGGAAGGGGATGAACTGGAATGGTCAGGGATACCCTCGGGGCCCAGGTGAGCGCATGTTCACCGAGTCAGGCAGGCAAGGCCATTTATGAGTACAGAAAGCACAGCCTGGAAGGAGGCACTGTCCAGTCCAGTCAATGCCATGCATAGTTAAGCAAGTCAACCAGTTCAGTGGCCACTCTCCCCGCTGGTTGGCGTGTTTTAACAGTAATTGTTAAGCACGGATGGTTTCTTCCTGCCGTTATCTGACCTCCTTTTAAAAATTTTTTATTGGAGTATAATTGCTTTACAGTGTTGTGCTAACAAAGTGGATCAGCTATAGGTGTACTATACCTCCTCCCAGCATGCCCCATCCCACCCTCTAGGTCATCACAGAGCACCAATCTGAACCCCCTATATAGCAGGTTCCCACTAGCTACTTGATCTGTGCTGTGTCCACATTGAACTCCTTTCCTTTTAATTGCATACCATACCTGTCTTTCTGTTGGGTAGCTGTAAATTTGGTGAAGAAGGAACTCATGTGAAGGCAGCCTTTTTGAGAGCACTGACATCAAAAAGCATCAAAGCATCCAATTAGAGGAAGGATAAATAAATCAGCCAATCACTCACATACATTTCATTTATAGTAAGTTGTTGGAGTATCAAGACAAGCTTGAACGAGTTGTGCCAGGAGGAGGGTAGAGTTAGGGAAGCCTTTGTAAGTGCCTTTGAGGACTAAAAGCAGTAACAACACACATAAAGTATACCAGCATAGATACCTGCATGGGTACTGTTCTCTGTAATTCAAAAGTAGCTCAGTTCAGTCACTCAGTCATGTCCAGCTCTTTATGACTCCATGGACTACACCTCGCCAGGCTTCTCTGTCCATCACCAGCTCCCGGAGCTTGCTCAAACTCATGTCCATCGAGTCAGTGATGCCATCCAACCATCTCACCCTCTGTCGTCCCCTTCTCCTTCTGCCTTCAATCTTTCCCAGCAACAGGGTCTTTTCCACTGAGTCAGTTCTTCGCATCAGGTGGCCAAAGTATTGGAGTTTCAGCATCAGTTCTTCCAGTGAATATTCAGGACTGATTTCCTTTAGGATGGATTGGTTTGATCTCCTTGCAGTCCAAGGGACTCGCAAGAGTCTTCTCCAATACCATAGGTCAAAAGCTTCAGTTCTTTGGCGCTCAGCTTTCTTTATGGTCCAACTCTCACATCCATACATGACTGCTGGAAAAGCCGTAGCTTTGACTATACCTTTGTCTGTAAAGTAATCTCTCTGCTTTTTAATATGCTGTCTAGGTTGGTCATAGCTTTTCTTCCTAGGAACAGGTCAGTTCAGTTCAGTCACTCAGTCATGTCCGACTCTTTGAGACCCCATGAACTGCAGCACTCCAGGCCTCCCTATCCATCACCGACTCCTGGAGTTTACTCAAGCTCATTTCCATTGAGTCAGTGATGCCATCCAACCATCTCATCCTCTGTCGTCCCTGTCTTCTCCTGCCCTCAATCTTTCCCAGCATCAGGGTCTTTTCAAATGAAACAGTTCTTGGCATCAAGTGGCCTAAGTATTAGAATTTCAGATTCAGCATCAGTCCTTCCAGTGAATATTCAGGACTGATTTCCTTTAGGATGGATTGGTTGGATATCTTTGCAGTCCAAGGGACTCTCAAGAGTCTTCTCCAACACCACAGTTCAAACCATCAATTCTTCAGTGCTCAGCTTTCTTTAGAGTCCAACTTTCACATCCATACAAGACTCCTGGAAAAACCATAGCTTTGAGTAGAGACAGCCTTTGTTGGGAAAGTAATGTCTCTGCATTTTAATATGCTGTCTCAAGGCCATGGCACCCCACTCCAGTACTCTTGCCTTGAAAATCCATGGATGGAGGAGCCTGGTAGGCTACAGTCCATGGGGTCGCTAAGAGTGGGACACGACTGAGCGACTTCACTTTCACTTTTCTCTTTCATGCATTGGAGAAGGAAATGGCAACCCACTCCAGTGTTCTTGCCTGGAGAATCCCAGGGACAGCGGAGCCTGGTGGGCTGCCGTCTATGGGGTTGCACAGAGTTGGACACGACTGAAGTGACTTAGCAGCAGCAGCAGCAGGTTTGTTATAGCTTTTGTTCCAACGAGCAAGCGTCTTTTAATCTCATGGCTGCAGCCACCATCTGCAGTGATTTTGGAGCCCAAGAAAATAGTCTCTCAATGTTTTCATTGTTTCCCCATCTATTTGCCATGAAGTGATGGGACCGGATGCCATGATCTTAGTTTTTTGGATGTTGAGTTTTAAGCCAACTTTTCCACTCTCCTCTTTCACTTTCATCAAGAGGCTCTTTAGTTCCTCTTTGCTTTCTGCCATAAGGGTGGTGTCATCTGCCTATCTGAGGTTATTGATAATTCTCCCTGCAATCTTGTTTCCAGCTTATGCTTCATCCAGTCCAGCATTTTGCATGATGTACTCTGCATGTAAGTTAAATAAGCAGGGTGACAATATACAGCCTTGACGTACTCCTTTCCCAATTTGGAACCAGTCCGTTGTTTCATGTCTGGTTCTAACTGTTGCTTCTTGATCTGCATACAAGTTTCACAGGAGGCAGGTAAGGTGGTCTAGTATTCCCATCTCTTTAAGAATTTTCCAGTTTGTTGTGATCCACACAGTCAAAGGCTTTAGCGTAGTCAGTGAAACAGAAGTTAGATGTTTTTCTGGAGTTCTTTTGCCTTTTTTGATGATCCAACAGATGTTGACAATTTGATCTTTGGTTCCTCTGCCTTTTCTAAATCCAGCTTGAACATCTGGAATTTCTCGGTTCACATACTGTTGAAGCCTAGCTTGGAGAATTTTGAGCATTACTTTGCCGGCATATGAGATGACATAGCAGGAAAGAAGTAACAGGTCTCTAAAACCCAAGCCTCTGTCTCCAGTCAGAACCTGACCGTGAGCATGGTCAAAGACTAGTTCTGTATTCATGGCTCCTTCTAAGAGAGAAAAACTCCCTGCAGCTTGCCTTTCCCAGCTGTTCAGGTGCCAGTCAGTCCAGAAGCTGGTCTTGTGTGCCCTCTCCTTTGTGGAAACAAGTAGGGGTCACTTGGTCGTGCTAGTCCCTTTGAACCCTGACATCTCCTGAGTCTTTGATGACAAATGGGTGGCATTGGTAGCCAGAGGAGACAGCATCAAGCTGTATCAGTCAGGGGTCTCCAGAGAACGAACCAACATAATGTGTGCTTATGTAGAGAGAAAATTTTATTCTAAAAAATTGGCTCATGGTACCTTGGAAACTTGGTAAGTCCAAAGTCTGCAGAGTAGGTTGGCTGGCTTGAGACCCAGGCAAGAGTTGCTACTCAAATCCAAAGGCAGTCAGCTGGCAGAAGTCCTTCTTGCTCAGGGAAGAGCTGTCTTTGTTCTATTCAGAACTTCAACTGATTGGATGAAGGTCCACCATACCATGATCAACTTTATTTGAAGTCCACCAGTTTAAATCGGCTTCCCTGGTAGCTCAGCTGGTAAAGAATCTGCCTATAATGCAGGGGACTTTGGTTCTATTCCTGGGTCAGGAAGATCCCTGCATGAAGGGATAGGCTACCCACTCCAGTATTCTTGGGCTTCCCTTGTGGTTCAGATGGTAAAGAATCCACCTGCAATGCAGGAGACCTGGGTTTGATCCCTAGGTTGGAAAGATCCCCTGGAGAAGGAAATGCTAAACCACTCCAGTATTCATGCCTGGAGAATTCCATGGAGAGGAGCCTGGCGGCTGCAGTCCATAGGGTCACAAAGAGTTGGACACACCTGATGACTAAGCACAGCACAGTTTAAACGTTAATCTTCTCCCAAAAAACCTTCACAAAAACATCAAGAACCTGGGCACCATGGCCCAGCCAAGCTGACACACAAAATTAAACATTACACAGGGCATCTATACACAGGTATGACTTACTGACTGGTAATCAAAGGCAGACAGGTTAAAAAGAACGATTCTAGGAAATAGTGGCAGGAGGGTTGCATGAGATAAATGGGGTGAGAAGCCTGGAGGCCTTGCAAGTGGGCCATAGCTGGAAAGGAAGGCAGAGAGGAATGTGGAAGGCCTGTATCTTTACCCCAAAGAATGTGAACTTGATCCTGTGCCCCCTTGAGAAATGATGTGATGAAGCTGAGATCCAGGAGGACCAATGAATAGGAGGCCACTGCAGGGGTCCAGGGTGAGTGATAAAAGCAGGAAAGGATGTGAGTCCCAGCTGCTTATCAGTAGGTTGGCGGCGAGGTGCTGCTGGGAAAGGCAGGGAGAGGTATGGTCCTTACTTAGGTGGCCTCTGATAGACAAGGGCCTGTAGGGTCTGTTTACACAGGGATCTGAAACTCGGGTCACCTGGCTCCAGGGGGCCTGGTGTGAGATTTGTGCAGGTGTTTTCTTGAGCTGAGAAGGACTTGACCACCAGCCGCAGTGTCTCTCAGAGCAAAAGCTGACAACAGAATATGAGGACTCTTCCTAGCATAGTAATTGTAACAGTGTTTTGGGACAGAATGTGTGAGCGGGGCTGGGGAGGGGCAGATGCAGAAGGCAGCGTTGGAACAGACTAGATGGCGAGATCAAGGAGAAACACTAGTGTTACTCTGTCTAAATTTTGTCCCAGCAAGATGCTTAGGAACCCTGAGTGAATGCTTCTGAGAGGAGGAATGCTTAGAAACTCTGACTGCAGGCCCCACACGGTCTCCATGGAAACTTATGTTCTTCCCATTAAACCTTTATAATAAATGCAGTAGTGCCACAATTCATCACAGTTCGCCAGATGCCCATGATGGCCAGACTCACTTCTAAACACACACCAGGACTTCGGTATAATCCTTTCCTACAGTCCTGCATTTAACAGCGTTTCATCTTATCTCAGATGGAGACAGGCAACAGAGGCAAAGCCAAAAGTAAAGGTCGTATTCATTTTGTTCAGCACTGTGTTCAGGATGGGGATGGGCCTGTAAGCTTCTCTGCTTTGCTGCTGGACTCCTGAGGAACCTGATTCGGGCACCTTTGGGTTGTAGTTTTCCCTGAGCGCTGTGCAGGACCTTGCCCCAGGGTGGACGGGTAGGGCTGGCGCGCCCAGGGAGGAGGCTTGTACCTTCCTCTCCTCCTCCTGCTCATGACCTCTCTCCTCCTGCCTGCCCATCAGAGATGGGCGGAAAAGCCCAGCCCTGGACCCGAGGATGACCATCGCCTGCCGAGACAACCTCCAGAATGGGAACACGAGCGACTCCTCCAGCGGGGAGTCCAGCAGCGGGCAGTGGCCGAAGCGGGGCGCCTCCCCGTCCCACGTCCGCTTTGAGGATGAGTCCGCCCGGGACGCTGAGTCCCGCTACCTGGAGCGGCTGCAGCAACGTCAGCGGCAGGTGCTCCGCACGGCGGACCAGGGTCCCCTGCGCTCCAAGCCGGCCCTCGCCGACTACATCCAGGGTGGCTGCCGGCGCCTGGACGCGGGCGCGGGCGCTCTGCACCTGTTGCTGGGTGGGCTGCAGCCCGGGGGCCTCTCAGCGCCGCCGCCCGCTCGGGGCAGCGGGAGGAGGTGCCGAGCCTGCGGCCACTGCATCGCCCCCGACCCGAGGGTCCTCCGGGAGCGCGAACCCGCCTGCGGGAGGGAGGGGGCGTCGGCGCAGCCCCTCAGCTCTCGGGGCCTGAGCGCCCAGCTCCGGCTCCTCTCCGCAGCCGAGCCCCGGCTCCACACCGAGTGGATCCGGGAGACGCACATCGGGGACCAGGCGCTTCCCGAGGAGGCGGACTCGGCCCTGGACAGCACCGACACCTCCGACAGCTGCCGGACCGACAGTGAAGAGGCCGGGACCTCTCGGCCCAGCAGGGCCCGCCTGCGGGCCTCCAGGCCTCGGGGAGGCCACAAGTGGTTGCGCAAGGTTGAGACAGAGCCACCCCGGAGCCCTCAGGCCTCGCACGACCTGCCTGGGCCGGAGCTCCTGGAGGTGTCGGATGAGGTGACAGAAGGCGCGGGCCAGACGACGGCAGGGGCTCTGCTCCCCAGAGGTGATGCTTCCTCTAAGCCTCCTGTCCAGGACTTGAGGAGGGCTTTCCCCGGGTCCCCATGGCAGCCTGGACCAGGGCTGGAAAATCACTGCGCTCACCCCGGGGATTTTCGGACAGCCTACGCCATCGCCTCTCCCACGAAGCTGGGGTCCTCGGGGCCAAACAGACAAGGCCCGGTTATAGTAAGCCAGGAGTCTCTGGGAACTGACTGCCAGCAACAGAGCCGCGCAGAGCCCTCTGCCCACCACCAGGCCCGACAGCCGACTGCTTCCCTCTGCCCTGACGGCTGGGTGCCGACCCCTCCCTCTTCAAAGAAAACCGCCTCACCCGTGTCTCACAGGAAGGCAGCCCTGGCTGGGCTTCGCAGGCTGGGCAACCAGGGAGAGTCCATGGACAGCCCCCTGCCTGCTTCCAGAAGCGCGGTTCCCAGAACCCGTGAGCTCACACCGCCACAGCCCCAGCCCCACAGCCCCCACAGCAGGCACCCCTTGCGGGCCCTGTCCACCAACAACCGCAACAGCAGCATGCCTCAGGGGCTGCCGGAGCCCTGGGGAGGAGCCAGTCTCGTGGAGGAGACGGGTGCCCGAAGCCAGGAGCCCGCAGCACCGCTGGAGGACCGCAGAGATGGTGAGAGATGGCCCGGGGGCTAGGGTGGTGCTAGCCCAGAGATCATGGGCTGGGTCTGTGGCCCACCAGGCACTTAACTGTTCGCCTTAATAGATGATAGAGCTGTGCATTGCTCCTAGCAGCTCCCAGAGCCCGGCAGATGTTGGGGAAGTTGGCAGGGTCTGTGAGCGGGTGCAGGACTCGACATCAGCCTGGAGGCAGATTAGCCAACTCCCCCTGGGGAGGTGGTGGTAGGGATGCTAAAGGAGCTCCAAGCTCTGTGGCTGTGGGAGGCCTGGGCTTTGAGGGAATTTTACTACCAACAGAGCAGAAAGAGGCAGCAGCTCCAGGATTTACTACTTGCTTAGAACAGCAAATGCCAGATAATCCCATGGCTAAGGTCCCTCCCCTTCAACATCGTCACTTCATACATTCATTCAATACAGTTTGAGCATCCGTTACAGGCCAGGCACCATCCTAGGCCCTGCAGGGGATGCATAAGTGAATTAATTCAGCAGGAGTCTACCCCCTGAGACCCTCAGCGGCCAAGAGGTATGCTGTCCGGATGACACAGTGACTAGTAAGCAGAGCTCCTACAAGGAGTGCTGGGGTTGTTCTCTGGTGCCCGAGCCCTCCTAGAGCCCCAAGCCTACTGGGCACGCTGGTGGGTTTCTGCAGGCAAGGCTGCTGAAGGCTGGAGGGTATCCCCTCTGCCCTTGGAAGGCGTCCTCATGTCATGGGCAAATCGTGAGCTTCCGTGATGCTGTGATCTGAGGTGAGCAGCTCGGCCACTCACTCTTAGGCAGAGGTAGCAGCCTTGCCTTCATGTGCCCGCGGCTCTGGCAGCCCTGGCGCTGGGATGGCTTGGGAGGAATCCAGGGCTTGGGGACAGTGAGAGGGGAGAGGCCAGAGAGGTGACGGGCTGTGCTAACCTTACTGAGGATGCGGGTGCCCAGCGCCGCCCCCCCCCACCTCGGGGGTGCCGCCACCCCTCTACTGCACATGGGAAGCCAATGCCGCCCTATCCCTCTCGTACTCACAGGAAACTTGAGGAAGCATGCCCCACCCCGAGTTCCCGCCTGCCCTGTGGTTTTCCTCCCTTGGGTGGGCTCTAGGCTGGCTGGCTGCCCCTACCCGCTTCCTGTGGGGCTCCTATTTTGAGAGTTGCTGACCTTTCTGGCCAGCCCGGCCTTTACCTGCTGGAGCAGAGGGCCAGGTGAGGCTCCCCCTCTCATTCACCACGAGGTCCTGGGCTCTTCACATTACCCCTCTGTCTCCAGTTCTCCTCTCTAACCTGAGGATATCATTAGAACCCATCTCCTAGGAGCTCAGGCAATAATCTCCGTAGAGGGTTTAACTCTTGCCTAGCGTATGACAGATGCTCTAGAAACGGTGGCTATCGTTTAGCTGTTAGACATCACAGCCAACCAGATTGTGGGTCTTGTCCCAGGAACACAAGTCCCCCCGTCCCCCCACCACCGCCATATATGTCTCTCTCTTTTCTTTCATTGGAGGAAAATCGATTTACAATGTTGTGTTGGATTCTTCCATTGTTGTTGTTGGTTTAGTCGCTAAGTTGTGTCCGATTCTTTTGCAACCCCATGGACTGTAACCCCCCAGGCTCCTCTGTCCGTGGGATTCTCCAGGCAAGAATGCTGGAGTGGGTTGCCCTGCCCTCCTCCAGGGCATCTCCCTGTCCCGAGGATGGAGCCCGTGTCTCCTGCATTGCCACTGGATTCTTTATTGCTGAGTTACCAGGGAAACCCTTGGTTTCTGCCATACAGCAGTGCAAGTCAGCCATAATTATACGTATATCCCCTCCCTCTTGAGCCTCCTCCAAGACCCTGATCCCACCCCTCTAGGTCATCACAGAGTGCCAGGCTGAGCTCCCTGTGTAATATAGCAATTTCTCATCAGCTATCTGTTTTACACATAAAACAGGAAGTGTATATATGTCGATGCTACTTTGTCCATTCGTCCCACTCTTTGCTTCCCCCACTGTGTCCACAAGTGCTTTCATATACCTCTTGATACAGGAGGGACATGACTTATCATAAGCAGCCTTTCACTTTAAAAAAATTATTTATTTTTATTTTTGGTTGTGCTGGGTCTTCGCTGCTGCATGTAGGCTTTCTCCAGCTGCAGCAAGTGGGGGCTACTCTTGGTTGCTATGCACGGGCTTCTCACGGCGGTGGCTTTTCTTGTTGCCAAGCACTGGCTCTAGCACATGGGTTTCAGAAGTGGCAGCATGTGGGCTTGGTAGTTCCAGCACATGAGCTTTAACTGCTCTGTGGCACGTGGAATCTTCCCAGACCCGGGATTGAACCTGTGTCCCCTGCTCTGGCAGGCAGACTCCTATCCACTGTACCGCCAGGGAAGCCCAGCCCCTCATTTCACAGGTGTTTATTCCTCACCTGCCGCATACCCGGTGCTATGCTGGGGGTGATGGGCTTCAGCCCAGGGAAACAGGACCCCCCCTGCTGCGTGCGGGTCTCACCACCGCCTCCATGGCTCTCGTGGGGCTCCCGCTTCCCTGCCTCTTCCTCTGGCTCTCCTGCCTCCATCGCCTGGACTACCCCCTCACTCCCGTAGCCTGTGGGGGTGGTCAGTGGCGCGGGAGGGATGCTGCGGTTGTTGTAAGAGGGCTCCAGGGCTGTCTTGCCTCAGCAGCTGTTGGCACCATCAGCTCCGTGGGCATCACCTTCTCCCCGGCCTCAGAGGAGCCCGAGTCCAGCCAGGAAGCAGAGAGAGGGCTGCAAAGAACAGAGCCGAGTTCTGTAGGGCGCGTGTCATGCCGGTGAGTGACCCAAGTGACAGTCTTGACTTGGGAGGTTGGGGGTTGGGGTGCTGGGTTGGGGAGGAACCCCCCGGACAGGCAGCAGGATGAGTTAACTACTCCCAGATCCTCGGAGGGCTTCTAGATTAGGTGCAAGCGTGGCACCCCAGCACTTCGTTCCCTGCCTGTTCAGTCTAGAGTGCGTGCTTATTCATTCCCCAAGCTTTCCCTGAACGGCCTCAAGCTGCAGGTGGTGTGCTGGGCACAGCTGTGCATCCAGCCCCAGCCCTCCAGGTGCTCCCAGGATGGGCTCTCTGTCAGAGGACTTGCTCCTGACCCTGGGGTGGGAAGCAGCCTGCCACTTACGGTTCCACGCTCTCCTTCAGTCCCAAGGCTCTGAGTCCTTGCTCTGGGGCTGCTGAGCCTTGGTGAGCTGGTCCTCTGGCCGGGCCCTCCTTTCTCCACTGCACATCATCCCTGGTGACATGTGGCCCAGGGCTTCACATGCTACTGCAGCCAGATCGCCACCTCCTGCCCCGTGTGTGCCCCAGAACTCCAGATTTGTGCACCCAGTTCCTACCCACTAGGGTGCCCGAAAGGCCTAGTGGAACTCTTGATCACTCCTCTGATGAAAGCTGCTTCCTGGGGCCCTCCCCCCAGCAAACACACAGCACACCGCCATCCCCACGGTGCTCGCACTCCGCCGTCTTGGCTGCCTCCTCCCCGTTCCCTCCTACCCTCATCCACGGGCACGTCCTCTTTGGCCCCTGCAGTCACCTGCATGGCGTTCTGGTCTCAGCGTGTTCCTTCTTTCTGTGCAAACCTAACATTCCCTCTCTGCTCTCTGCCTTCCTCTTGCCCCTTCAGTTCCTTCTCCACGCAGTGGTCTGAAGTGTCTTTTGAAAACCTTAACAAAGTGATGTCATTTCTCTGACTGAAACCCCGGTGGTTTATCCTTACACTTACCTTCCTGCTACTGCTGCTAAGTCACTTCAGTCGTGTCCGACTCTGTGTGACCCCATAGACGGCAGCCCACCAGGCTTCCCCGTCCCTGGGATTCTCCAGGCAAGAACACTGGAGTGGGTTGCCATTTCCTTCTCCAACGCGTGAAAGTGAAAAGTGAAAGGGAAGTCTCTCCGTCGTGTCTGACTCTTCGCGACCCCATGGACTGCAGCCTACCAGGCTCCTCCGTCCATGGGATTTTCCAGGCAAGAGTACTGGAGTGGGGTGCCATCGCCTTCACTTACCTTACCCTGATGCAAACCCCTTACCCTGACATAGCACTCAACGTAATTCAGCTTCGCTCACCTGTCAGATCCCTGCCGATCCCTCTTTCCTCATTACGTCAAAGTCCTACAGGCCTGGCCCGTTATGTTCTCGAACCCACCACACAGCGAGCCTCTTTCTGCCTAGGCCTGTGGTTTCAGCTGCTCCCTCACCCTGGAAGTCTCACCTCCAGGCTGGGCAAGATTGACTCCTTCCTGCCATTCAGCCCTCTGTTTAAATGTCGTCTTGTGAGAGAGGCCTTCCCCAGCCACCCTGTCACCCTCTGCTTCACCCTGCTCACCAGTCACTCAGAGGGCTTCTCCCTTTTTTTACTAGCCTGTTGTTCGTAAGCTCCCAAGTGGAAGGGTCTGGTCTATCTGGTTTATCCCATACCTTTGTTATTTGCCACATGCCAATGCTGGCAGGAAGCCTCGCAGAGGTTCTGAGCAATCCCTGGGTGAACGGATGACTGGTGACCCTGAGGGTCTTCTCTGCTGCCCAAGCAGAGGCTTCTGCAGAAGTCCACTCGGCCTTTCTGTCTGCAGCCTGGCTGTCACCTCCTCCTCGAGGCCAGGGTGCTGGCCCTCCTGGGCCCCACAGGACCCTAGGGTTCTTGCCTCCCCCAGCCCTCTCCCACCCCCCTCACATCCACTTTTGCATTTCAGTGCCTCGTCTGGGGTCAATGCGGGCCCCAGCCCGCCCCACGCCGCCACTTCTGACAAGAACAAGAAAAGCAGCGGGGGCATCGCCTCTGCCCTGGGGCTGAAGAAGTTCTTCTCGGCGCTGAGTCAGGGCACGCGGCCCAAGATGGGCAAGTCCCGCAGCTACAGCGTGGAGCAGCTGCAGCCCCCGGCGCCCAGCCCGGCTTCACACACTGGCACCCCCAAAGTGAAGAGAGCCCCGTCCTTACAATCCCTGCATCTGGTGAGAGTCCCAAGGGCCCAGCTGAGGGGTGTGTGAGGGCAGTGGGGTGGTAGCCACCACCGAAATGAAAGGTAAAGGAGAGAAGTGCTGGGGGTGCTCCCAAGGAGCCCAGGGTGGGGAAAGAGGCGCTCCTGGCATCCCCACAGTCCATCCGCAAGACGTGGACTCCCTGGACATGGTGCAATGAGAGAGTTCTGTCCTTCCACCCCACTGCCCCAGCCTGGGCTCAGCCTAGACCCCTCCCCCTCCCTCACTCCACCACCTCTGCCAAGGCCTGGCATCGGCTGCTTGATTATTCTGGAAGCTTCCCTGCGGCCACAGCCACTCTGTTAGTCTAGCACAGATCACTGCACACCTGGGCTGCCTCCTCACTGGCGTCCCTGCCCTGCCTTTCCCCATGTGGCTTCCAGGAAGGTCCTTCCTGCATACAAATCTGGTCTTGCCACCCCCCACCCGCCCCCCGCCTTGTGGAACATCCACCATTGGTCCCTTATCATCCCCAGGGAAACACTTTGAGGCCACTCAGCATTGCCAAAGGGTTTCTATAATCTGACTGCTCCTGTCATCTGACTGATTGTTCCCCTAATTCTCAACCCCAGTTATCCTTGACCTTGCAGTTCTGAAATCAGGCCACACAGTTGGAATCTTCACCTGAAATATTCTTTCCATCTTCTCCACCTGCTAATGCTGTTCATCCATCAATACTTAAGGCACGGCTTCCTCTAGGAAACCGCTTCTAATTCTTCCTTGGGCTGAGCTGGGCACCTCTGCTCCGGCTTCCCTTCTCATCCTGCGCTTTCCTCCTTCATGGAACTTGTCATGTAGTATTTTGGTTTTTGTCTGTCTCCCCTCAGTGGAATGTGATTCTCTAAGGGAACACTACTTGATCTTTAGATTGCAAATATTTAGTATGATAATTAGCATAGTAGACATACGCAGTACACAGTGAATGAATGAGTGAGTGAATGAACACAGGGCAGCCTGCTAAAGTTCCCAGCCCATGTGCTAGAGGATACCAACAGCAAACCAGTAGCAGCTCCGAACTCTCAGCTAGGTCTCTGAAAGTGCTATTCTAGCCCAGGTTTTCCAGGTATCAAGTCTGTTCTCTTCCCCACCCTCTCCCCTGGGCAGAACAAAGCAGGTGATTGCGGTGTAGGGCATTGGAGCCTTTCATTTTTCAGTCTGAAGCAGGGAAGAGAATGCAGGCTGAATGAACGTTCCGTTGGTTGTCTTGCATCACGTATAGTATAAATATTTGCTGGTTGGATGAAGTTGGAAGGCAAAGAAACAAAAGCAAAATGATCTCAAGCTGGGGACAAAAGCCTAGAGTGACATGGTGCTCCAGGAATTCGCTGCTTTTCTCCTGAAGTGAGATTTGTCCCTGGTGTGTCTGAGCCATGGCGCTCAGATGTATGGCCATCAGAGGTTCAGTCTGTGTACCCAAGGGAGATGACAGCCCATTATCTGCCATGTAATCTGAGTGGGCCAAGTTAGGAAGTAAGCTGGCCGAGAAAGGGTGGGGGCAAGTGCCGGGAGGACTGAGCAGCAGAAAGAATTGTTCAAGAACTAGAAAAAGAACATAAAATAGGGCTCCACCTCACCCCGGTATATTCATGACCTATCTCAGGCGAACCCTTCCTGTTGTGCTGCCAAGTGTGCGTGGTGAGAGCGCAGACGGGCTTGGTTTTCACTCTGCCCTTCTAAGAAGGCAGTGAGCACCCTCACCACGTGGGCGGCTCCCACGTCTTCTAGTGGGTGTGGCTCGTTCCTTCCTCCCTTTTCCCCTCCTCCCTACCTTTCCACTCTTGAGTTGAACATGACTTCTTCCAGGAAGCCCTCCAGAACTTCAAGGCAAGCTCAGGGCCCCCTCTTAAGCTTCTAGATGATACAACTTCCTGAGAGCACGGATTCCCAATGTGATAAACAATGTGTGCAGCATTTGTTTAGAAGTCTGCCTCTGCCTGCCTCCCACCCGCTCCCTCAGAATAGCCTCCTCACTGAGTCAGTTTCTAGAACACAGATCGGACCTTGTAATTATTCCGATTACTATCACTCAGTGGCTCCTCTGCAGGTCAGATGAGGTCTCTCTGGGTCTGGCCCTTGGCTCCAACCCACCGCCCATCACCTCTGCAGCCCAGCCCCCCAGACCACAAGTATGTTCCAGAACATTCATGCTTTCTCCCATCTCTGTCTGCCTCTACTGTTTCTTATGCCTGGAACTGGCCCCCGCTGTCTCCATCTGGAGAGCGCGTGCTTAGGTGCTGCGCAGGCAGGGGCTCCTGCAGGGCCCCAAGGCCTCCTGAGCTGAGTCACTCTGCTTCCCTGCACAGCGTCATCCATGCTTCTAGCCTCACACTTACAATATACATGTAGGGCTTCTGACCTGTCCATGCTCACCCCACCCTCACTGTGGTGTGAACTCCTTGAGGGACGTCAGTCTTATCCATCATGCAGTGTTTTTAGGTGCATACTTGATAAAGTTTTTAATGTCAGCGATCATAAAAGGGATACTGAAGAATCACAAACTAAGATTTCAACTCTAAAACTGTGTTCATTATTCTGTAATTATTTGATTTTACCTTTTTTAAAAATGTATTTATTTATGACTGTGCTGGGTCCCCACTGCCTCACGTGGGCTTTCTCTGGCTGTGGTGAGTGGGGTTACTCTCCAGCTGCTGCGCACAGGCTCCTCACTGCAGGGGCTTCAATGTTTCAGAGTGCAGGCTCTAGTGCAGGCTTCAGTAGCTTGGTGCACAGGTTTATTTGTCCTATGATGTGTGGAATCATCGCGGACTGGATATCAAGCCCGTCTCCTGCACTGGCAAGTGGATTCTTAACCACTGGTCCACCAAGGAAGTCCTACCTCTTTTTCTGAATCAAGGAGAAAGTTAGATTTTCTTAATCAGTGAGATAATTAGCACTATCATATTCAGTTGTTATTTCAGCCAACACAGTTTTTTCATTATTTGAAGCTTCAGAGTGCCTGCATAGGCCCATCTCTTGCAGTAAGTTATGGTTATTTTGTTAAGCACTTTCTTAGCAGGCCCTCAGGTTCATGGTTGGGGTTCCCTCTCTGTCAACCCCTTGGTGGTGGTTTAGTCACTAAGTTGTGTCCGATTCTTACAACTGCATGGACTGTGGCCTGCCGTGGTCCTCTGTCCATGGAGTTCTCCAGGCAAGAATACTGGAGTAGGTTGCCATTTCCTTCTCCAGGGGATCTTCCCGACACCAGGAATCAAACCCAGTCTGCCTTAATGAACCCCTTATCAGATGGCTTTTCTTACCTGCAATATTGGGTCTTGCCCACCAGGTGTCACCCTCTCGCCAACATCGGAAAGCCACCTCCTTTCAGAACCTCCATTCTCTGCTGAGTGGCAAGGTGGACCGGTCCAACCTCTACCTGGTAGGGGAGCCAGGGGATCACCGTGCAGCTGACAGGTGAGAGTGGGCAAGTGTTTTGGAGGGGAGACCCAGAGCATGGACGGTGGAGCTATGCACCTAACTCCTGCCTGCCTTAGCAGCATGGCCCGGGGGAGGGTCCCTTTAAAAGAGAAACGGAGGCTGGCTACCTATGCCTCGGGTACCTCGGGGGTCTTAGAGCCCACACCTCAGTGCCCTTGTCCTGAGCAACTGGACAGGGGTTGGGGCTTCTGTAGAGGTGGAAGGTTTGAGTCCTCCATGCCTTTACTATCTAGTGACATCCTGAAATCTGAATGTTCAGAGAGCTTCCTTGGTCCAGCTGAAGATTTGATTACAGATCCAGAGACAGGGTTCCCAAAGAGGTCCCTGCCCCTTGACCAGGCCTGCCTAGAGAAACTGCCCTCTCTTATGAGACCCGCTAGGCCAGCTGCTCTTACCGGCGGCTCCACGGAGGGACTTCAGGGGGTCCATTAAATTCCTGGAATTTTTTGTGTAAAATTAAAAACTTCGTCACATTCTCAGAGAGATCTCTCCAATTAAAATGATTAAAAACCACTGGGGGAGGGGGCTCTGTGGACCCTCACACAGCCGTGGGCACCGCCAGGCCCGGCCCTGGCTGGAGGCCTCCTCTAGGCCTAGAGGTCCCAGTGCCTGCCCCCTTCGCCCTCCCTCGCCTCTCGCCCCTCCCAGGCCTGGCAAGGCGCCAGCCCGGCGCGCCCTCAGCGTGGAGGACGTAGGTGCCCCCGGCCCTGCGCGCGCCGTGGGCCGCCTGGTGGAGGTGTTCCCCGACGGCACGAGCCAGCTGCAGCTACAGCGTCCCCCGGAGGGCACTTTCGGCTTCAACGTGGCCTCTGGGAATGGACGCCGGGACTCAGGTAGGCCCCCGCCCCCTGTTCTGGCTGCACGGCCCTGGGGCATCAGCGGGCCGCCGCAGTGCCTTCGGGCGGTGGCCGTATCTGTTTTCGGGTTTTCACCGAGCGAGAGCTCCGGACTCAGCCTCTCAGTGAAGAGACTGGAATTCTCCCCTCCAGGCGGTGGAGATGGCAGGCTTGCTCCACTGTCCCTCCGTCCATCTTGAAATCAGAATCCCGACTCCCATCTTTTCACGGGAGAGTCAGGGAGGTTGTTTGTGTTGGCTGGCTCTCCGGATCTCTTTGATGTGGTTGGTGTGGTTCCCTTCCTCTAGCTGCGGAGTGTGTCCGGCACGTGGACGTGCCTGCCTGTCTGTGCACCCAGGCCCCTCCCTCAGGGCGGGCTCCTGCTGGGGATGTTCACGTGGGTCCTGGCTCCAGGCCCCTAGCCGGGCGGCCTGCTAGGTCCGGATTCAGCACTGGCAGGATCAGGGAGCATCTCTGGACGTCCTTCTGCACCCTGGCTAGTTCTCAGCCCTGCCGCACGAATGTTTCAGGGGAAAAATGACTTGCCTTTACCCAAGGTCTGTGTGCTAGGATCCACCACAAGGCGAAAGTGAAGATCGTTCAGTTGTGTCTGACTCTTTGCAACCTCATGGACTATACAGTCCATGGAATTCTCCAGGCCAGACTACTGGAGTGGGTAGCCATTTCCTTCTCCAGGGGATCTTCCCAGGGATCGAACCCAGGTCTCCCGCATTGCAGGCGGGTTCTTTACCAGCTGAGCCACTAGGGATCCATCACCGGGCCTTGGACCTTGAGAGGTATTTCTCAGCTGAGATGAGTAGGGAAGGCAGACAGACATGCAGGAGTGGGAAGGAGAGGAGAGAGAGGAGGGAAAACAGAAAGGCAGACACAGAAAGACACACTCAAAGCTGCCCTGATGGATGGTGCCGTGGTGGGTTTAGTCCTTCTGTGCTTTGATCTGAGTCAAAGCCATTTAGGAGGCAGAACACTGTCTGCTGCTGGAGTTGCAGACTGAAGTGAGTTCTGGCATATGTTCCATCATTTATCTTTCAACAGTATCCTGTGAGCATCTCCTAGGTGTTGTAGATACTGGGGACAGAGCAGTAAATGGAACAGATGAAATCCTTGTCCTCAGGAATATACATTCTCATGAGGGAGTAGACTATCTACATATATATATATATATATATATATATATAGCAGGATAAGGCCCAAGGACAGTGAGTTAGGAGTCCTGATGGGGCAGCTTTTCTGAGAAGAGACCCCTGAGCAGACAGACACTGGCGTGAAGTGAGGGTGGCCCCATGTAATGTCTGGGGCAGTGAGTTCCAAGCAGAGGGAAGAGTCCATGCAGGGCCCTCAGGGCTGGAAATGAGCTTGGCCAGTGGGAGGAATACAAGGAGGTCAAGCTGGACAGAAAGGGGTGAGGGGGGGAGACTAAGCTGAAGGTAGGAAGGTTGGGGGACAGCTGAGCCTCGAAATGTGGGAGAGAGACCAAGCTGAGCTCAGAAGGGGACGTCTTCGTTGAAATGAGACAGGAGTTACCAGGGGCTTGGAGCCGGGACTGACATGCTCTGATTTAACGCTTTTACAAGGGTCCCTGGCTGCTGTGTTGAGAATAGACCCTAGTGGGATGCAAGTGGAGCGAAAGAGCTTAGTTTTAAGGTTATTTCAATAGTCTGGGATAGACACAGTGGCAGCGGCTTAGACTGGCATGGCCGTGGAGGTGGTAAGAAGTGGCCAGGTTCTGGTTGGCTTGAAGGTAGTTTTGACTATTTGCTGGGTAGGTTTTACTTGAGTGTGAGAGGAAGGGAGGACAAGAGTCTCCCCACTCTGGCCCTCAGGAGGGTACCCGTCTGTCCTCGCAGGGAGATGGTGAATGTGAGCATGTGTTGACCATCATAAAGCATTCCACAGGCTGCTAGCCACTCTGCCCTTTCCTCCAGCTTCCTCTACCCTTCAGTGAGGGGGTCAGGCCCTGCCAGAGGGGCAGTGTGCAGGCATAGTTAGACAACAGAGCAGGGTTTGTACTCCAGCGCCGCTGCTGTCTGTGTGACCTTGAGCAGGTTACTTACCCTCTCTGAGCCTCTAGTCTCTAATTTGTAAAATGAGGGACTCCCCTGGTGGTCCAACTGTGAAGACTGTGCTTCCCCTATAGGGGTTATAGGTTCAATCCCTGGTTGGGGAACTAAGATCCCACATGCCAGGCAATGCGATCCAATAAATAAGTAAATGCTGCTGCTAAGTCGCTTTAGTCTTGTCTGACTCTTTGCGACCCCATGGACTATATCCCACAGGGCTTCTCTGTCCATGGGATTCTCCAGGCAAGAATACTGGAGTGAGTTGCTGTTTCCTCCTCAGTGGCTGTTTCCCGACCCAGGGATCGAACCCACGTCTCTTATGTCTCCTGCGTCGGCAAGCAGGTTCTTTACCACTAGTGCCACCTGGGAAGCCCATATATAAAGAACACCTAACCTGTAACATGGGTAGGGAAGATCCCCTGGAGAAGGGAATGGCAACCCACTCCAGTACTCTTGCCTGGAGAATCCCATGGACGGAGGAGCCTGGTGGGCTCCAGTCCACGGGGTCGCAAAGAGTCAGACACGACTGAGCGACTTCACTCACTCACTCACTCACTCAACCTGTAACATCAAGCTAACGAAACCCTGCCTGGAAAAGTCATTTCAGTGGGGTATATAGGAAAGTACCTGGCACATGTGTTCCTTCCCTCTTCAGAAAAAGAATGTGTATTTAGGGAGAACTCCAGACAGAGGGCGGGTGGCGGGGGGTGGGGGCCCAGACACGATCTGCACCAGCTGCCAGTGTGAGCTCACACCCAACCAGGCATTCTCCTGTGCCCCCCATCCTTCCCACAAGTCCCTTTAGGCCTCTTTGCCAGCAATGGGACTCCCTCCCGGATCACCCATCACGGACTGCTGATGGGCAGGGGTCTCCAGTGACCAGGAGCTTCTTGGGCTCTGCCTTGGCCTGCTCTGTGGGCACCCCTTGCCTGGGTGGGTGCCAGCTCTTCCCTGTCCTGCCCAGGTGGCACCCTCCTCCGGCCACTGCGGTTGGCTGTTGGCTGTCCCGCAGAGATGCCCTCACCCTTGGAATGCGGCTAGTACTGGTGTGTCCTTGCCTCAGGCCGTGCTCCAGCCCCCCAGGGTCACTTCTCCTGGGCCTCAGAGGGGCTGTGAGTTGGGGCTGGTTTGCATTCCTCACTAAAACATCATGATGTGGGTGTTCCTTGCTGGCTGTCCATCTAAGTCTGTGCAAGCACGTGAGAAGGGCAGGCTTTGCCTTCTGCTTCTCATTGAAAGCAACACAGAGATCCTACATCCTGAACAAAGCCGTTGCCAGCAGACAGTGAATGTCTACAGCAGCCTCTCTGTCATACTTGTGTCATGACTTCCAACTGTGAAGCGTACCCTGGAGTCCCCCCTACATGGCAGGTGCGACAGCAGTGTCTGGTCACGACTCCGTTCTTCTGGGTTTCCTCATCCCTCCCAACTGGCGTGCTCTGCTGGACAGCAGCCATTTCTGCAGGTTCCTCCCCTGCCTCCTTACCTGCCTTTCCCCCCCGCCCTACTGCCAGCACGCAGACAAGGCAGGCAAGCAGTTAAAGAACCCAGAAAGAAGAGGGGAAGGCTATGGCAAGGGCTGCGAGAAAAGCCTTGTGCAGCCAAGATGACAGACAGGCCTTGCCAGGAGGGAGCCGGCCTTGCAGGAAGGGATCGGTTAAGTCAAGAAGCACTGAGAGCGAGTTCCACAGCTCAGACCAGGAAGCAGGAACATGTCAACAGACTGGCTTTGCTAAACCCAAGAGCTGCAAACCTTTGGGTGCCTTAGAGGAGATTTCAGTGCACGTTCAAACCCCAGTTTTTGAGGGTGGGCTTTGAAAAGCTTGACTTCTCTTGGGACCAGAAGCTCCTACGAGGCTGAGTGGACTGGAGAGATGACTTTCCACTCATCCAAGATGTCTTAAAAGGCTTCCAGCCAGAAAGAAGATGCTCTTTTGGGTCCCTTCTAAGAACATTGATTTTAAGAAGAGAAAGTAGAGAGCCGGGCGTGGACTGGAATATCTGCTAAGTGTTTCTAATCAGCCAGCTGAGCTCAGGCTGGGGATCAGCGAGGATGCTTAAGCCACGCCAGCATGTCCCAGGGCGCCCTGCAGGGGCTGTCACCGCACAGGCTCCCCAGCCTGCAGGCTTCTTGCTCTGCACACCTGTGCTCACTTAGGGCAATTTGGTGGGTGGGGGGCACCCATGGATGAGGGACACCCAGTCTTCCCTGGAAGAGCCTGTGCTCCCTTGCTCCCTCAGGCAGAGACAGCTGAAGGGGAGCGTGTGAAAGTTTTCCGCAGAAGTTGAGGCAAGAGGCGCTCGGTCAGCTGGACTGCCCTACACTGTGTGGCCAGGGAGCCCAGCCCAGCCAACCCGAGGCCCCCAGAGCCTGCTCCGCTGACGTGAGTTCCTCAAATTGGACTGTGGAAAGAAGGAGAAGCAGCTCCTTCCAAGGTTCACCCTACCTCAGACACCCAAGAAATGGTCCCAGCCAGCTGGGGCCCCTCGGGGAGAGGCGAGTGTACACAGAAAGGAAAAGCGAGCCACCATGACTGTAAATAGGGGGCTAGAATTTCTACGGGGTCTTCCCTCGTAGCTCAGTTGGTAAAGAATCTGCCTGCAATACGGGAGACCTGGGTTTGATCCCTGGGTCTGGAAGATCCCCTGGAGAAGGGAATGGCAACCCACTCCAGTATTCTTGCCTGGAGAATCCCATGGACAGAGGAGCTTGGCAGGCTACAGCCCATGGGGTCACAAGAGTCAGACAACTTAGCGACTAAACCAACCAACCCAACCAACCAGAATTTCTGTTTCCTGGGCTTTTGCCCAGATGCCTCTGAATTCTAAGGAAGACTGAAGCCAGGGCTGGTCCTAGACAATCTGGTGAGGAAAACCAGGTTTGGATTTGACTTCAGCCTGTTCGCTACTCCCTGGGCTTCCCAGCTGGCACTAGTGGTTAAGAACCTGCTTGCTAAGGCAGGAGACATGGGTTCTATCCCTGGGTCAGGGAGATCCCCTGGAGAAGGGCATGGCAAGCCTGGATAGAGCAGCCTGGCGGGCCACAGTTCCTGGGGTTGAAAGAGCTGTGCGTGGCTGAGTGACTAACACTTTCACTTGTTTGTGGCTGCAGAGATACCATCCACCCCCAACTCCTTAGGGCAGCAGCTGGGTCTTATTTGTGAATCCCCACCTAGAGCAGTGCCAGGCCAATCATAGGTCTCAACATTTTCCTTATTTTATAATCAAAGCTTCTCCCAGAAAAAGATAAGATTAGCTCATTCACACTGAGGTATACACGAATAATAACAGCTTAAGGCATTATTTGTATTAGGGGCATTTTAAAAGAGAAAAAAGGAAAAATGAAGTGGAGGCAGGCCTGCTGTATCTATTATAAAGTGAGTTGTGGTTGTGAAGTGGAAATAATGAGGGAGTGTGTGTTCGTGCGTGCGAGAATCACCTTGTATAAGCACCTGCCTCCCCTCCACGCACCGCCCCCACGCCACCCACCTGGTCAGCATTCCACAGAGATTTGGATTAAGATTTGGATTTCCGGCATTAACTCTCCTGTTTTCCTTTGCAGGGTTCTACGTGCAGGAGATGGCTGACGAGAGCACAGCCAAGCTCTTCTCGGGGCTGCTGGGGGTGGGGGATGAGATCTTGGAGGTGAACGGGGCCAAGGTTGCAGGGCTGGGCTTGGCTCACGTGAGGGAGCTCCTGGCCCACGCGGAGAGCTTGTCTATCCGGGTGCTGAGGCAGAGGCCTGTCCCACGGTGACACAGAGGTGCCTTGGCCCTCACTGTTAGCACCACCCCCTGCCCCATGGAAACCCCGAACCGCCCCCAGGGGTGGCTGGGAATGTGCTACACAAATCTGCTTTGTCTACTGAAAATGAACACGGTGGCGTGCAACCCCTCGGGCCTTGGTCGAGCTTCTGTGACTGACCATCCTTGCAGAGAGAAGGAGCCTGTTTGTATGTTTTGTTTAAGGATGTTAATTTATGCAGAAGCAGGGAAGGGAATGGGTCTCCCGCCCTGACCAGGCCTGAGGTGGGATCACCGTCTTCTGGCACCTTTGTTGGCAGCAGGAGGAGAGAGATTCAGTGGGTCCTTCGGTTGGTCCCTAAGCAGCATCGCCTTACCCCCAGGCCCCGTCATCCCACACCGTCAGGGGCTCCCCCAGCTCCTCTCACTCCAGAGCCAAAGAAAGTACTTGGCCATATTGGCCTTGAGCCTGCCTTTTCAGTCTCATTCCTCCCAGCTCCCATCTGACGCCTTTGCTCTTTTTCCAAAAATGGGCCAAGTGTCCGGGAGTCACAGCCTTACAGCCATGGACCATATATCCCAAACTGAAAGTTGGCAACATGTGTCTAGTGTGAGAACAGCTGAGAGATGTTATCTGGTAGTCAGAATATTAAAGATTTCTGGAAAGTCTTTATGATATATGAGGCTGAAGGAACAAAATGAAACCGAGACCAGCTTTAGGGAAGTGCAGCTGCGGCCAGTGGAACTGGCCAGGGCAGCCCTGCTCCACCCGCCCTGACCTCTGCTCCTGCCCAGAGTGAGCCTGGAGCTGCTGCAGCCTGGCCGTGAGGGGCTCTGTCTTCCTTCTCCTGGGGCCTCGGACAAGGCCTCAGCTGGTGCCAGGCTGTCCCCAGCCACAAGCTCTCAGCCCAGACTCCCTGAAGGCAGCTGTGGGCGGGTCGCTGGCAGGGCATGCGAGCAGAGGGAGGGGCCATCCCACCTGGTGCTTCCAGGGTCCAAAGTGTTGGGACTTTTTGGAAGTAGTCTTAAATTATTAAAAAGGAAAGCCGAAACGTCTCCCACTCTTGAGTCGCTAAATTTTGGGCTGAATGTTCACTTGACCTTCACTAGCCTGGCAGGGGCCTTGGGGGAGGGGAAAGGAGGACGCAGGCATGGCAGTGGGCTGTGTTGGCACGCTAGAGGCAGGGGCCGGGAGGCCTCTCGGGTTGGGGTGATGCCGGGGTTGAGGCGGAAGCCTCCAGAGGTCGCTCTTTGGAAGACGAGTCCTGGGCAAGGTGCATTTAGGAGCAGGAGACAGACAGGAGCTAAGGGTCCTCAGATGGGATCAGCGGGGGTGGGCAGCCCTGGGCTGCTAGGGGCAGACTGGAGTGAAAACACTGCAGAATCAGGTCACCGTGTGTGTGGCTGCAGCTCTTAGCAGGCACGTTGCTGAAGGAGACTTGTGGCCTGAGAGAAAGATGACAGGCAGTTGTGGGGGATGGTCAGGCAGTCGTGTGTGTATGGGGGGTGAGTGTTCTCCTCTCCCAGGGCCTTAGCAGCAGCAGCCAGTTAAAACCCGTCTTTACTTCCCTGGAGGCTAGAGGGGAAGGACAGCTCCCAGAGCCCCCAGCACTGCAGGCTGGGGAGGCTGTGCCGGCCTGGGGTCAGGGTGATGGGGTTGAGCAGCGGCATCAGTGGAACAACTACTTGGGTCTTCCAAGTGTGAAGAGGGTGCTGGGGTAACTCAGACACCAGCCCAGGGCCCCCCACAGCATAGAAATGGCCCCCAAACAGGAACTTACAGGAGTGGGGAAACCTTGGTATCTCCTGCACCCCAACTTGTGGCCTTGTGTTCATAAGACTTTGAGGAAATTTCATGTTGAAAGATGCTTCTAGAGGCAAAAAGGCTGCTGTCTTCTCTGTCTGGTGAGGATAACCAGGATAACATGCCTCTTCAGCCCCAGCTGGGAAGTGGGATGCTTGGGCTGGGACTGAGTAGGGGAAGGTTTCTAAGGAGCCCTGAGCAGCAGCATCTGTTAGATCCCAGGTGCGGGGTCAGGCTTCTAACACATCTTATTTCATCCTTAAACTAGTCCTGCCAGGGATGTCCCATCTGTTGTCTTCTTTAGATGGAGAACCAAGTTCAGCGGTGATGACAGGCCATTCAGACCTAATACTCTGACTAGGGGCCCACTCTTCCTACTGCAGCCCCCTCCCCCTATCCCCCATGCCAAAAAAAGGCTGGATGGAAGGAGGAGGGAGGGAGGCGCTGTGGGCTGTGTGTGAAGTAGACCTGCTTTACTGTAATTCCACGGAAGCCAAGGGTGCTCCCTCCTGGAGTAAAGTGATGCTGGGCCCCAACTTGTGTGGGTAGGAGGGGCCTTTGGATTCTCTAGCCTCCTGTCTGACCTTCCCCATCTGCTCTGCCTGGGGAACTGCTGACCTAGAAAGCTAGGTCCAGCCCTGCGGCATCCACCCCTCCCACAGGGCCATCAGAACCTTCTTACTTAGAAAGTGTTACTCGCTCAGATGTGTCTGACTCATTGCGACCCTATGGACTGTATAGCCTGCCAGGCTCCTCTGTGCGTGGAATTCTCCAGGCAAGAAT
>SJYQ01096655.1:257165-296145 GCA_006410935.1 Redunca redunca
GGAGAACCACAAGGACAAAGGAGCCTGGCAAGCAACAGTCCATGGGATCCCAGAGTCAGGCATGACTAAGCAACGAACACACGTAGCCTAAGATACTGTTACGTGTATCCCTTGAGAAGCAAGCAGGACCCTGCTGCAAGGCTGCACAACTGTTTCTTGACTATTTCTCTTTGGGTCTCTCTTCCATTTCTTCCCTGATTAGCAGCTATTCGAATCTGCCCTTTGGAACTCAGGGAAGGGCATGGAGGCTGGAGTCTGTTCCCTACAAACAAGAAAAGGGGGACAGAAAGGCTTCCATGTCCAGGAGCCCCACTGGGTCCTACTCACTTTCAACCCTTGCATGCTGACTATGGCCCCCTCTGCTTAACTTCTGTAGAATCTCATCTCAAGGGCTCTTCCTTGCGGTTCTTTCCCCATGGAACTGCTTGTTTATCCTCCACCAAACTTACCTGGCAACAACTGGACTTCCCTAGTTCATCTGCCCATTTCCCACCCCAGGCCATCACCTGCTCCCCTTCCTTCCCTCCCTCTCCATCATCCTCTCTGAAGTTTCCCTTTCTCCTAGACAGCCAGAGCACCTGCTTGAAAATGGCAACAGCCTTCCTTGGCAGGCAGCTCTGCCCAGCTCTCTTAGGCTGGGGTTTGGCCAGGTCGCAGTGCTGGGTGCCGAGGAAGGGGCTGCTGCAATTGGCTCTGACACTCTGCCCACAGAGCCAGGCCTTAACAGCTGTCCTGCCAGGCCTGGAGGGTATCCGGGCTCTCCGGTGGATGCCCAGCTGCCTGCTGGGCCTGCCTTTGTCTTGCCCTCCTGCAATCTGGACCCAGGCCCTGACTCACAGTGTGAAGCTGCCCTTAGGGGTCTGGCCCGATGCCAGGCACCAGGGAGAAGCCTTCCCTGTCCTTGGGATGCCCAGGGTGGAAGCAGCTACAGCTGTGCTTAGAGACAAACCAGTGTGCCAAGGGCTACAATGGTAGCCCCAGGCAGGTGGCTCCATTGCACCTGGTAAGCGGAAAGCCTTCCCAGGAGAGGCAGTCCCAGACCTACCAGCTTCCCTCCCAGCTCAGTGTTGTCTTTCAAGGAGCGCTGGCAGCCATGGGGCTCACGGTGACCTTTGGATGCCACAGCTTTCTCATCCTGTGCTCCTCAGCCTGTCTCCAGGCTTTTCTGAGTTTATATAATGAGCTTGGCTCACCTATTTTTTTTTTTTTTTACACATTTGCAGCCAAAGGAACAAAAGCTCCAGAATATTTTGTCAGCAAGGCTGACCTGCCTGAGGTCCTTGACCAGATTTCTTGAACTCTACAGTAGGCTTATAGGGTTTGAGTTATGGTCAAGTTCAAGGTGGCTGGTGTCCATCATCATCTTCGGCACTTCCAGTCCAGTGCTTTCACCCGCTGCTTACTTGTACTGCAAGTTATTTGAGCCTTCTTCCTGTCCTCACTTTTACCTGTTTTTCCAGTTAGAACAATGGCTTGGTGAGAGAAACATCTGCTCACCACCCCTGAAACCTAGACAGTGACTCCTCAGAAAGGCTGCATCATCCGTCAGAACTTGGTTCCCATTCTGTCATACACTGGTTGTAATCTTGGGGAAGATTCATAATTGCCCCATGCCACAGTTTTCAGATTTAAAATGGGCCTCAACAGTATTTCCCTCATGGGGTTGTAAGAATAAACAGAAACAGTCCCTCAGGCCTTGGTCAAAGACCTGCTGGCGTACCAGATTATCATCAAATACTGGCCAAGAGTATTAGCTTTACTAGCTACTGAGATAGAAAATTTTGGAAATTTGCTCTCCTGGAAGAGTTGATGATCCTTCCCAAAGGCTGCCCAATCTGGTGAGCTTTTGTGAATGGAGACAGAGCTATTTAATGGTGCTCATCAGGGTGGACAGAGACTGGGAGGGAGGAAGCGGCCCTGCAGAGGTCAGAGAGGCTGGCTTTGGGAGTCCACGTCCCAGTCTAGGGCGACTTCTGGAGCCCATCACTCCCTCCCTGAGAGGCACTGGTGGGGATGTTTGAGCTCGGGCTCTGCCTGTACCAAACAGGAGCCACTGCTGCGTTCTGGTTGCCAGCAGCCTGTTCCCAGACAACGGACACCCTGGACATTCCGAGGATGGGGCACACATTTGAAATGTGTCCTCTTTGACAGTGAAGACATCGTGGTGGCACAGATGGGTCTGCCTTTCCTGGGGGTTCCGTTTGTGCCTCTAGTGTTGCCTTTTAACATTCCCAGCGTGAGTTTTGTGTAAGACTTGCAGCCAGTGGGGCCTTTGGAACAACAGCAGAGCTGGGAGTAGGGTCAAGGTGCTGGGGGAAGAGGACCTCAGCTGTGCGTCTCCCCTTGGTCCCTGCTATGGGGTCCATGTTGTCCCCTGAGGTGTGGGGAGGTGATCGGCTTTTATCCGGAGATACGAAGAACCATTTCCTCCCCCGGAAATAGTTACTATAATTCTCAATGAGCAGGCACACTCCTCTAGAGAGGCTGAATGTGGACTCACCTCTGCCCCTTCTAGCTATCAGGTCAGGGGGTCATGAGGCTGAGAACTCGGGAAGCACTGCTGGGCCGATTTCCAAGCGAAGTGCGGGGGACACGGTTCACGGCTCTTCCCCTCGCCAGCTGTGGATGGACCTTGAGAGACTCCTCGTGTCTCAGTTTCCTTATGTGCGGATTTGAGGTAAGACTAAGTGAGGAAATTTCTCCAGTTCACATAGGCATTTCCAGTACTAGATGCGTTAACAGAATGTACTAGAACAGTGCCTGGCACATACACAGAATGTGCTCAATCTGAGGACGATGATGGCAAAAGAAGTGAAGACCCCGTCCTTAATGAGCTCACTTAGCCCGACCTTGTCCCACAGAGCATCTCACACCAGCCACAAACTTTCCCACCCCAGACACATGCACGTGTCCATGTTTATTAGTGTGAGCAGGAGGAGGGGAGGCAGCTGTTTCGGTCTGAAAAGAACTAAAAATAAAAACCAACCAAATCAAACACCAGGACTAAGTTCATGGTCTCTCCATTTCTCTTTAATACTGAACAGTATTCTTTGTACAGTTGTAACATGATTTCAAGAGTAGAAGTAAGAAACATTTACTGATAAACTTCTGGGTGTAAAAATATCACTTTTAAGGATGGCCAGTGGAGGCTTTTTTAAACACAAGTATTTTTCAAAAGTTTTCAAGTTTATTGTGTCAACAAATTTTAATGTCAGGATTATAATCAAGGCCATGAAGCTGTTTTATTTTTACAACAGGGGTGGTTTACTGTAGCCTAAATTCCACAATGCAGGGAGCAGTGGTTCTCAAACTTGGGCAGGCATCAGAATCCCCTGCAGGGCTTGATAAAGAGCCCACTGGCCCCATCAAAGTCTGTGGGTCTGGGGTGGGGCCAGAGAATCTGCATTTCAAGCAAGTCCCCAGGGGATGCAACCGCTTCGGGTCCCACTCCACACTTTGCTGAGCTACTGTGTAGAGGAAGCGAGACCTACCTACAGCGAGGCTGGAACTGCTGGCCCCAGGGCTCTGACACTTCTCCTGGGGTGGCCGAGCCGGGGCAGGCTTTTGCATTTCTAATCACTGATCTCACTTCTTTCATTTGTACCTTCTAGCTAATTAAAAATAAAATGCTCTAAGGTTATTTATCCTTGAAAGAAGAAAACAATGGTTTAGTCCTGCTGAGCACTGCCATGAATTACACAACTTTTAATTACACTACTTTCTGATTACAAGTGAGCCCGTGGAAGCATATTTCCACTTAAAATCCATCATCATTTACAGCTTGCTTGGTTCAGCCCTCTCCTGGTTTCCAGGCGGGCCCCACCCTGGGCGTTCTCCTGGGTCAGTCAGGACGTCATTGTGTGATGCTCAGAAGCAGTTCCGGTGCCTTATTAGTGGAACACTTGCCTGGCCTCCCCTTGCCCTGCACAGACAACAGGGTGCACTCACACTGTTTTCCTGAGGATTAGGACGGCTGCCTGTCCCAGAACCGACTAACTGTGGGGTCACAATTCCCATTCAGTAGCCCAGTTTCAGCCAAAACCTACTTTCTGCAGAGCAGGAAAAGAACCTGACTTGGTCCCACCCGCGGGGCTGCCAGAAAGCTGGGCTGGAGCAGGGCGCTGGGCTGCTGCCAGAGAACAAGCCTGTGAGCTCCAGTCTGCGGACAACGAAGCTGGGTGGTCTTGTTTCTAATACCCCCCTGGATAATCAAGTGGCTTCAGATTAGGTAAGTTGTAACTTTTAAGAAAAAAAGAAAAAAGGCAAAATATACTTTCTCACAAAGGGTCAGGACCATAAAATGTTCCTGTGAAGCCCAAGCAGCAGTGCAGGTGCCTGGATGCTGTCTAAGCACAGTTCCCCTCGGGGAAGGGCATTTCTGGACACAGGTCACATGCGAAGGAAAACAGCAGCAACAGAGGGAAGCCAAGTTCTTGTCCTTTCTTTCTCACTCCCCAAGTGTCTGTCCTAGTAAAGAGACAGTAATATCACCTAACAAAGAACTTCCAACCCACAGACATCACGGCAACACAGCCAGAGCGCCACTGTAACATTCAGAGCCTCGTGTTCATCCAAAAGCCAAAGATGTCAAGTGGCTGGGCTCAGCAGGGAGCACAGGTCGCTACGAGCCTACGTCCCGTCACTGAGGTCAGCCTGTCCCAGAGTAGGTGGGCTCCCTGGTGCCAGGTCTGGAGTGCAACCCACCCAGTGACCCCCATGTCTGCTGAGGGAGCCGAAAGTGTGTCATCTCTGAAAACAAGAGGACTGAGCTAAGTGACAAAGTCCTCTGAGTCTACTGTTAAGGATGCTAACACCCCAGAAGTCGGCTAGTTTGGAGCTCTGGCCTCCAGGTTCACAGCAGGGCTGTTCTGGTCTCTGAGGGTTGTTCTCTCGACTCAGAACTTTCCTGGGTTTCTGGACTCGACAGCTGACAGCGGTCAGCAGTGGCCCTGTGAGTGTTACCAGGCAGACCAAAGGAGCTCGTTGGTTTCAGCACAGGCTGGGAGCTGGGTACAGGTAACCAGATGGGGCAGAAAGGCTACCTCCTCCTGCCAGGGAGTCCCCTCCGCTCGCCCCACAGATGTAAAAGCTGGGAGGCGGAGGCTGCAGGGTCCTGCCCTGGGCCCCATACAAGCCCTGTGCTTGGGCATGGGGCTGCCTGACTGCGGGCCCTGCGGCTTCACCTTCTCTCTGCACTTGATAGACAAAGAACAGTCTTTAAAAAAAAATTTTTTTTTTCTTAAAAAAGCTGGAAGGCGGGGAAATGCCAGTGAGAGGAAGACAAAGAGGGAGCACTGGCAGTACTGTGTTCCACATTTTAGCACTTTAGCTTTCTAGATAGTCCGAATTTTGTTTACAAATGTGTCCTGTGTACAAGGTAACACCAAATGGTCCAAATTCCAGCGTGGAAAAGCAACTCGTATTTATCAGTTGGTTTTAGATGCTATGAATTCTCGAGAAAGGTGGTAATGGTCTCACTTGACAGCTAGGGAAATAACCAAAAGAAAAATCTTGGCTCCGCCACTTTCACTTACAGAAGGTAAAACACTTCACAGAGACAGATTTCTGCTGGAGTTAAGACTGCATTTCTCTTCGCAGCCCTTAATCTCACGAGGTGAGAAGGAGTGGAAGTTGCCAAGTTGTTGGCTACCAGACCCATCAGTCTGTCTAACTCTGGCTAAAAGCAGGGAATAATGGGCAAGTTACCAAGCTTCTCCCCCGGCTCTGGCGTGAAGAGCCTCATGTAACACACATGCTGTGACGTCCAACCGCCACGTGGCAGCAGCATACAGAGCGCGCTCGTGATTTCTCACAGTTCACACAAAGACAAGATCAAAAACCAGGACGAAACACTAAAGGTGTTTGGTTTCCCAGCTGGATTCCTGCTCTGGCAAGTTCTCTCAGTGGTTCATTCCCCCATTCCACCCACCCTGCCCAACCAATTGATCACTAAAATGTTCTCCCAATAAACAGAAATTGAGCTCTGTTATCCATCATATCCTGCCAGCTTTCTTAGCAATGACAAGTACAGATGAAGTACGTGCTGAGGAGGGGAAAGGCCCCATGGCTACAGGAAGTGCCTTTAAGCCTCACAGAGGTATCGTGGGCATCTGCTCCACCCCCCATTCCGCCACTCAGGGTCAGCAGACCACTACAAGGAACTCACAGCATTAGGTCACTGATGAGGAAACATTTATCCTTAGAAATGAATCTAAGCCCCTGGCATGCTCTGTCTGCCACAGTCTGGAACTTCACTGGGGAGCCTTCAAATGAACATTGGTCTGCAGTGACTACCCAGTCCTGATATACAACAGCCAGGGTGAGACCCAGGGTCAGGTCACCTGGGGCTGTGTGGCTCCAACAAACACATTAAGAGGTGGCCTATCAGAGAACAGCTCCTCCAAGGTCAGAAAGGGAGAATGCTGCATTGCCTGGATTTTAAGTAAACTTTCTAAATAGTTTCCTCTTCAGTCTGGCCTGCAACAGCCACAGTTTAGCAAACACCTTAAATGAGCAAGTTCACCAACTCTCAATATCCCCAAACAGTTAGTTAAGCCTCGGCATCACGAAACTTGGTCCCTGAAGCCTGGGGAGAATCTTACCAATGACCAGCGTGTTCCCAACAAGCCCTGCAGACATGATGTCAGTTTCAAAGGACATCGTCAACCTGATAACACCCAGAGAACAGCGTGGCATTTAAACAGGGCAATAATGTAATTCTCAAGAAGCTGGCTGCTTTGTGTAACATGGAAGGTGGGGATTACAGTACTGAGACAAGATCCACATGGATGTTTAACAAAGACATTTTAAGGACCAGCTGTGTCTTTGGCTTGTAGGAGACTATTTTAACAAGCTCAAAACTTGGAGAAGTAATCTAGTACCCTACATCTGAAGCCATTTGTAAAAAATCACTTTTTCCCCTAATTTGAAAAGAAATAACTTACATATCAAGTAGAGTGGAGTGTAAATGCGGATGTCAACCACGCTTTTAATTTTATAAACCTGCTTTCAGCTTCTCATCCACAGGCAGATTTCCTGACCTACCATGATCCTAAACATGAGAAAATACCCTTCTTTAAAAAAATTGTTATGAGAATTTATTCCAAAGTGCAATTCAAGAGTTAGCTGGGCAAGCACATCATTGCAAATCACACACACACACAAAAGGGAAAACAGAAGCTCAACACAAAAAAACAAGATACAAACAAAACAAGGGGAAAAAAAAGTTAGTGTGCTGAGGAGTGGACCCCGGAAGATGAGGAGACGGGAGTCGAAGCCAGGATTCTGCCCAGATGTTGCTTCACAGGTGCAGAGGGAGATGGTGGGGAGGGACCGGCAGCCGCCACCGCCACACGCTGGCTCTGGGCTCAGCTGCTACTTCAATCCTAGGTTTTCATTAGGGAAGTTATAAAAATATATACACATGTACACTGGAGGCATTTTAAAAGTCACCAGAAGCTTGGAGTGCATAGTGTCTCAGCAGAGCCAGCAACTAAAACCCAATGAAAGCGTCTGTCACTTAAACCCAGAAGGGCTCAGTTATTCGAATGGATGATGAAAAGGAACCGTGTCACCTACCCATCCTTGCAATTACAGGGTAAGAAAAATCTGGTCCAGAACTAGCCTTTTTTGACATTATGGTTTCTGATAAACGTCATTAACGTAGTGACCACTCCCAGCCCTCAAGGCAGAGTGCTACTGGAATAAAAGAACTGCCCGGGATGCCACCCTGGGACCTCAGGCCACTCACGTAAGCTGCTGCCTCACATGAGCCACTGAGCCGCTCGTTTCAGGGTCCCCCTAGGAATGCAAGTTGCCCCTCTGGGACGGTGGCTGTAGGACAGTGGCACGAATCCAGCAAGGGCCTGACCCCAGCGACCTCACCCGCCCTCCACAGCTGTGCCCTGCTGCTCCGCCCTCCCTTTAATTCAAGCCACAAGCGGCCAGCAGCCCCAAAGCCCAGTGCTTTTCATTCTTTTCCACTGGTTATTCCTACCACAAAAAACAGCGCCTAGAGAAGCACTTTCACCCTAGCACTTACCCCTGCAAAACCAATCACTGCATCTTCTGTCACAAAGTACTTCTGAGCTCTCTGTCCCCACCAACCACCAGCTCTCAGGGGTGAGACAGCACTGCCTCGACAGGATGCGAGACCTATCCAGGAACCCACACCCCGCATGGGTGTTTCTGCAGTGTCCAGCGCGAGCCATCTGAGAGGCGAAGGGCCTGAATGGGAGAAAAGAGCTGCCAAAGACGGATGGAATGAGTGTCAGCCAACGTGAGCTGAGTCCCCGAAGTTTTCTGGATTCCTCGAAGGCCCTCCAGGGGGAGCGAGTTCCGGGGGGGGCAAAGCAAGGCCAGCTGTCCTCAGAATGGGAGCCGGGGAGCCAGGAGAGTATAGTTGTCGACTTCCTCTGCCCACCGGCCCTCCCCACACTGGGCTGGAGGTGCTGTCTCCACGGTGGGGTCATGGAGAGAAAAGTCAGCTCAGGCTGTGCTTCCAGGAGAGGGTCGCGAGGAGCGGGCCGCTGCGCGCTGCTTCTCCCTGTCCCCCGGGGTGTGTGTGCAGCAGGAAGCGAGCCGGGGCCCCGCCGTCACAGTGCTAAGAAGAGGATCAGCACGATGAGCAGGACCACGAAGAGGACCGCGATAGCACACCATTGGCGCCGATCTGGAAGGCAGGACACAAGGGTCAGCTCTCCCACGACCCGACATTCCCCAGGACACGGTTACAGGACAGTTAAGGCAACACCTGGGCACAGGATGCTGTCCTCTACCCAGCAAATGATGGCAAAGAGAGGCCCGAATCTGCCTGGGCACCTGGCACCCGACTGCTGCTGTTCCTGGCCTGCCCATACCCCGAAAGTCAGCCTCATAAGAAGTACTGGCTTTGTGTCCCGGGTCTCGTAAGATCTACAGGCTGCAGCTTTCTGCTGGCAGTTATCACATCCCTGGAAAAGGTGTTGGCATTGGTGTTACGGGTCAAAGCTCATCCGCTTTAATCTCCCACCAAAGTCACATCATTTAACTAAGCAATAATCATGGTCTTTTCTCAAGGAGCACGATGGGAAGACAGAAAGGAGATAAAAGCTGCTGGTGGTCACTTCAGGAAACAAAAAGCTGAAAAGGCAAGCTGTAGTGATCATGGGTGTGGGATGGGCTTCGCACCATCCTGGGTAAGAAAGATCGCTTTAACCAGTATTAAAGTAACTGACATGAACACCTCTAAGTCAGAGTGTCTTTTCTGAAGCTTTCTGCCCTATTCACAGTTTAGAACAGGCACAGCCAACAAAGTGGCCAGAGCCCATCTAAGTGACCCCAGAGCACGGTGGGCCCGAGGGATGGACGAGAGCAGGGGCCCCACAGTCCTTGCTGAGTGCCCCTAACTCACAGGGCTGCCGGAGGACCACACAACACGAGTGTTCACACACTCTGTGGGCCCACACTTGGCACAGGATGCTGTCCTCCTCAGGATGCGCCCTTTGCTTGGGCAGATGTAGGAAGGGCAAGCCGGCTCCCCACAGAGGACCCCTGCCCTTCTGCACAAAAGGTCAAGCTGAGATATAGCTTGTGACTCTGGAGCTCAGCTGCTAGAAGTAAGAGTTCTGTTTAAGTAGAAGTAAAAAGGTACGTCTACCAATTCATCAAAAGTTTATTTGAAAAATTTTAGCACAACACTACTATTGAGCATCACATTGTAAAAAGGTCTGAATCTAGGAAAACAGACCATGAAACTACACAAAGCAATGCTAGGTCCATAAAACATATGACTAAAGGAAATGTCGCAGACAGCCAAGTCTTAGAAGCGGTCAACAGAGCTGCTACCAACCAACGGTACGTAAAGCAAGTGCCTTTCCAGCGGCTCACTGTGCTCTCTGTCACACATGCTAGAAACTCACTTAGCAAGTGGGGTTAGGATCAAGACCTCAGGTCCACCTGTTTCCTTCTGAGACAGGACTAGTCCAAAGGGCGTGGAGAGGGTGAGCCTGCCTACTCCAGATAACAGTATTCACCTGTTTAACTATCCCTTCAATGGTCCAGAAAACTCAAGTATCTAGCCTTCTTTCATCTACTTAAAAATGTTTACAATAATTTAAAAATCCTCTCATTAAAGTGATTATATTCTTCGAGGATGATACAATCAAGGTAAATACCTCCTAGCTGCCTTGCCCAAGGCATCCTGCCATCTTAGACCTGAACTTCCAACAGTAAACCAGCTTCCCATCAGCCTCCACCCAGCCCTCCTCCCACCTCCAATCACTTTCTCTTCTGCAACTGCACTAAACAGGGGTTTTCATCAAAGAGCACACAAGCCAGCACAATCCAGGAATGTGCTTTTAAATCCACTTTCCTTTGAAGTGGTAAGTTGCTTCTATGAAGTGTGAACTGGGTGACCCCAGGGAGCTGTGTTACCCTAGCACACTTCTCCCCAGAAGGGGTGGGTGCTAACCACAAGGGTTTTTGTGACCCCAAGTGAATGGTCCTAACCAGCCTTTTTGCAAGCTTGGACCTGTCTCAGAAAGTCAGGTGGCGGGGAGGCGTGGGGCGCGGAACCCCAGAGGGGACTCTACAGGATTTTCCCGCTCTCCACAGACTCCTCCCCTAAAGAGAAAAGATGAACAACAGAATTTTGGAAAGTGAGGGGAAGAAAACCTGGGTATCCACTCAAAAGAACATACTTCTTTCGGGTAGGAGAATGACAAGACCAGTGTCTCTCTTGGGTCATTCACAAAAGTAAGTATGGCAGGCACCCTGGCAGATTTCTGCCAGGAAAGCAGCCAGCCTCGGGGAGGGCAGGGGTCTTGCCTCTGCAGGCCTGTGAAACGCGGGCGTTCACTAACTGCCTAGTCACACGCTAGTGTGTCCTGCCACTCTTTCTTTATATGGAGGCTTAATCAAAAAGCAGTGAACTTTCCCAAAAGTTACGAAGAACAGAGACAAACACCAAATGGCCCCGTCATCAAATCAAAGCCAGCACAGCCAAGGAGGCCCCGAGCTGGCTCTCTCTGGGGAGCAAATATTACAATGAATGTTACAGGCAAGCTGTCCAAACCCAGGGGCCTTTCAGCGTAAACGCTCTGTTCCCTGGCCCTCTTTCTTGAGGTATGACAGGACATACCTCAAGTTCTTACTTGCTCCCCAAACTTTTTTCGGGGGAGAAAAAGTAGAAGATAGTGTGAGCAGACTTCAGTGCTATTTATACACACGGAGCGGCTAATCACAATGCAAGTTCTTTTCTAAATTACTCACTCCCAGAATGCTGGAGACAAGGACACAGTGCGTCTTTGTTACACTGTCTTCTCCAAACCAAACTGGTGCTGAAGCAGCCACTTGACTTTGCCACTAATACAGACACTAGTCAAAGACCTGGTTGAAACTGGTTATATAATACTGCAGTAAAAAGCATTTTTTTTTTCAAAGGAGAAAAAAAGAGGGAAGGGGTGGAAGAAGAGAGAACAGAGGTAAGCGGGGAGAGGACTTCACAAAACTCCCTGGAGATGTATGGAAGATGAAGTGAGCTGGGGCCTGCCGCAGGCAATGAAGAGCCTACTAGAAGCATGAAGCATATCTGCCCCTAGAGAGAAGGAAGGACACCAGTCTAGGAGCTTCCCTTTGTCTTAAGTGTAACAGGTCCAGGGCCATCTTCTGCCTGTCTTACCCCTCCTTTTTTTTTTTGTCAAACAAACACTTACTATGTACTAATACATGAGAGACACTATTAAACATCTGTACACTAATTATTATTTCATTTAATTCTCACAATGACCTTGAGAGGTAGGCATCCTATTTTTTTTTAATATATAAAAGAAACAGAGCCCAAGAGAAGTCTAATGTAACTTGACTATGAGTTAAACAGCTGAAAAGCAAATATACACTTGTATTTAAATTTTGTCTCAAAAGGCAAGAGTGGACTGTTAGACTCTGTCAAACAGATGTAACAAGAGGAAATCAACTGAAGAAAGGTGTCAAGACACAGGGGATGTTCTGATGGGGGAGGGGGTGCTCTGGTTCAAGAGCACTTAGGTGACCTTGAAGGATGCCTCAAGTCCCTCCCTTCACCCAGAGTCTCTCACCAGATAGAGGAAAAAAAGATACTCTATTTTCTCTGATTTAAAAAGATGTTATTTCTCTTAGAGAAGATAGGTTGTAGTAACAAAAATTAGTCACTGGTACCCATCTTCCTACACAGTAACTAATTTGAAAAAAGTTACTTCTTCATCCCCTGCCTGGTACAAATTTGCTGGACTAGTTCACTACAGATTCAAATAAAAACAGTTTAAATGAGATCCGCAAGGCCATCTTCTTCTGAAATGTAGAGGTTTTTCTTTCAGTGAAAAGTCAGTCCAGGAGAAACAGTAACTAGCTCTTACTAGTTGGGAACTGGTAAACCAATTCCCTCTTTTGGCAAGGAAATAGGAAAAAAGGCAAATGAACGATTTTGTGAGTGCAAAGAAAGTCACTCCACCAGAAGAAACGTCAGCAGCAGCCTCGCACGGTGGGGACCACGAGGCTCTTCCCAGGTGAAGGCCACAAGCCGAAGACCAGGCCTGTCCGTCCTAGTCTTCCATCTCCTGACCCCAAAGTCTAGCGAAAATGTACCAGAGGAAAGGGATCTGAACAAGCACACCCATGAGACACCCCCCCCGACTGTGTCTGTAGAATTAAATAAGAATTCTGGAGCTTAAAAGTACATACATACCGCTGGTCATGTGCGATACTTTTGCAAGTTTCTTCATCACATTGTCCAGTCGAGACTGAGTGCTCTCCAACTCGTGAGAGAAATCATCCAGCATACTAGAAAGACAAGCAGACACAGGAGGAGGCTGCTCAGGACCGCGCCAGATACACTGGTCGTGGAGCTAAATTCCTGGGGTCCGCGCTTCAGTCTTCACAATCACCAGACAACATCGGGATTCAGACCACCCCCCAATCTTTTTATCCTTGGGACAAGATCTGTTTTTGATTTCGGAATTTTGGAAATCTGAAAAAGTAGTCAGTTACATACACTGTGTTAGCCAACACCCCCAGCAGAGTCTGGGGCTGTCATCAAACACCCGAGTTAATATTTTTGCAAAGAAAACTATGAGGAGTCACGGCTGCAGTCAGTTCAAGTCAGGTTCCTCTGTAACAAGAGCTTGCTGTAAATTTTTTTAGAGCTTTCTAGATTGCAGACCTGCAGCCAAGGCCAACGGGGACCTGAACGTACAATAATACAAACTCAGCTGCAGTGCAGTGTAGCAGAAAGAAGGCTGTGTCAATCAGACAACTAGGCTTTGCCGCTTGGTACTTCGGACAAGCGACCCTTATCTGTAAAAGCAGGCGATCCTATCAACAGGGTTCCCATAAAAGTGAAAGTTTGTTGCTCAGTCATGTCTGACTCTTTAGGACCCCATGGACTACAGCCCCCCAGGCTCCTCTGTCCATGGAATTCTCCAGGCAAGAACATTGGAGTGGGTTGCCATTCCCCTCTCCAGGGGATTTTCCCAACTCAGGGATCAAACCCTGGTCTCCTACACTGCAGGCAGATTCTGTACTGTCTGAGCCACCAGGGAAGCCCCACACAAAGCACTTTACAGTAGCGTGAGTTAGGAAATGTACTTTGATCAAATCATCATCTGCTTTAAGCCACCCCGTGCTTTACCATAAACCCAGGCAGCCTCAGGACTGAGCTCCCTGCCCCTCATCTACACGCACAGAGAACCAGTTCCCTGAGGCTCACACTGCTTGTTGCCCAACGTGTGGCTAGGAAAGAAAACACCACAATACTCATACCAACAGTGTTTATTTCATAAATTACTAAGCATTCCAGACTACTCAACTTTGGATTAATATATGATTATGCTGAGGCTAGAATATGACATACTAATTAGTAACCAGAGGGCTTATTGACAAGGCTTTATTCATTCCTCTGGCAGCACCAAGGGCAGCGAGCACTCCTGGTTTGGGTCTGGGCCCACAGGAGGCACCTGAGAGCCCTGCAGGATTCAGGCAACCAACTCCTCATTAAGTCAGTCATTAAATGACCCTCATGTTGGCAACTACACCAACAAGCCTTTGTCCCTTACCTGGATTTTCAAATTAAAACGTTTTTTAGCTCATTTTAGATTCTGGTAGCATCTTGGCCCTGCAGCTGGCAGACCTATCCACACAGGGCAAATGCTGATAAACAAGAGCTACCTCTGTGTGCTGTTTAAGACCTTTCTTACTCAAGACAAAAACGGGTAAGTCATCCAACCTCCAGTCCAAGGACACTCATTAACCACGCACTAACCGAGTTTCTTAGGTGGCTCAGTGGTAAAGAACCTGTCTACCAATGTAGGAGATGCAGGTTCGATCCCTGATCCAGGAAGATCCCCCTGGAGAAGGAATGGCAATCCACTCCAGGATTCTTGCTTGGGAAATGCCATGGACAGAGGAACCTGGAGGGCTACAGCTCTTGGGGTCAAAAGAGAGTTAGATACGACTTAGTGACTAAAGAACAACAAAATAAAAAAAACCAGGTTTCTAGCCCACCTCTGTGCTGTCCAAAAGAAATACAGTGCGAGTCTCATATGCCACTTAATATTTTTCAGTAGCCGCATTTTAAAAAAGGGAGCTGAAATTAATTTTAATAACCTGTTTTATTTAGCCCAATATACCTAAAAAAACTACCATTTCAATATGCAATTTTATATTTTTTAACACTCAGGCCTTCAGAACTTGGTGTGCATTGATACCCAGGGCCCTTCTTAGTTCAGACTGGCCACATTTCATGTGCTCAGTGGCCATGTGGAGGTTGGTGGCTACTGTACTGGACAGCATGGGTCTAAGTGCAAGACCCACTTTTTCCTTTTAATTTACCTATTTTTATTAGAGTTACACACATACATAGTTTGTAGAGCCAATCAGTCCTTTCATAAAAAACCACAGTTGTCCCCCATCCACGAGGGCCACCGCTTTCAGCTCCTCCACTATTCTCTGGGTGCATTTTCCAGTTTTTGAAGCTACATGCTGGCAGCTCAGTGTCCGGATCCCGCTGACTCTGCACAGTGAAAGCCTAGGGCTTAGCCCCCACTCCCATTCCATTCCCCACCTCTGCATCTTTCCAATTTCTTTTCCCCCTTCCCTCCTTCCAACAGAACTGTGTCCTGGTCGACATCCAGGGTTCCCACTGTCACCAGTGAGTACATGCTCTTCCCAGCTGGGGGTCCGGGGCCTGAATCACACTGCTCTGGGCTCTCCCCTCTGCTCACCGAGGACCCCATTTTCTCAGGTCTGTTGAGTCGGGCACCATTCATCTTTCTGCTTTCCAGGAGCTAAAATGTTAAGGTCACTGTTTCTTATTCCAAGCTCTATGTCCCCATAGATTTTATGCCATTAAGTACAAATAAAAACCTCTGTTACTGTTCTAGTGGACTTCAGAGTAGGAACGGAGATAAAGAGGTTGTGTTCAGTTCACCATCTTTATCTGGAAGTCTGCCAGGCTCTGTCATCTACCCAACCAATGTAACTGCTCAAATAATTAGTTCTTTCCCATCCGCATAGTGAATTTTAGGGTAGGAATGCATTTCAGACAAATTAAGCTGCATGCCTGCCACCTTTCTACATGGCCTCCCTGCTTCCAGTCTTTTCCACTGTGGTTCACCATCAAAACCACAGATGGACAGGTCTCCCCCAAACATAAACCTAATCATGGCATTACTAACACAACCTTCCCTGGGGTTGTGTCTCCCACTGCCCTTTGAAGGACAAGTCCTAACTCCTTACCGTAGCTCCTGGGGCCTTCCCTGATCTGTTCTCTGCCTCCCTGACTTGACTCCTGTAACCTCCCGCTCAACCCCCGTGCTCTAGACACACTAAACCTCTCTGCTGAGTGTACACATCACCTCTAAATCATTACAAGGACTCTTCCTTCCAGGAGATCCTCCCCTCACCCTTTCCTCCCACCCCACCTAGTACCTTCTACTTATTCTTCAGTCCCAGTTAAACCTCTCTTCTCTTCCCAGGGAGTTTAGACTGAGTCAGGTCTCCAGTTCAGGCTGTTAGGGCCCTCAAGGCACCACGCGCTACCCCCACTGGCAGCCCTCCACTTCTGTTACCCTTCACGACTTGCACCATGTCTATAATATCCGTTTCACCCAGTGAGCAGTGAACCCTTGATGGCAGAGACCCTGTCTATTCTCTTGGCTGCTTTGTGGATTACCCTGCGGCCTCCCAGGAGAACAAGATGCCCAGTTTGAATTTGTAAGAAATGAATCCATACGGCTGAACACAAAATCAAGGTAGGAGAGTTTCTGAAATATCCTACTAGATTTTTTTTTTCCCAGAAAAAATATTTTGTGAAATGGTAAAGGTACCACATTTTAAGAATTCTGTTTTTGGTGTCATTCTTCAGGAGTGCAAACAGAGATTGTTCTTAAGGAAAAACGAATCCAGATATGTTTTCTTGTGCTTTTTTCCAGGAGAAGACTTTTTCATTGTAGGAGAAGATTTTTTTATTAGTTGGAATTAAACTTGTACTTTCCCCCCCATAAAATCAAAATTTAAGATACAGAGCAAAAAGTTCCATTTAATATAGTAGGAAAGGCATGCAATGATGAAGTTAAGTTAGCCCGTGTCCTATCCTCTTTGGGACAAAAAATCTCCATGGAGCTTACACAACCCTAACAGTTTCACATTCCTATTCACAACAACACTTGAAGTCAGCTGTTCAGAGGAATTGGTACCTCTTTTGCAGATGTTTAAAAATACTAATAACTTTCCCTAAACCTTCTAGAAAATTGTATCTGACTGATTTGCCTTTTTTGGAGAGGCTAGTCTATGAAACAGAGTAAAGCTGCAGCTAGAAACAAAACAGCTTTTGGCTTTACTAGCCATGTAATCAGCAGGCTCTTCAGGGGTCTCCTAAGATGGCTCTTTCCTTCACCTCTCTGCGGCGAGAGGGGCATCCCAGTACTCACACGGCCTGCTCCTCCAGCTCCCCTCCGATGCGCTGGGACATGTTCTTCAGCACTCCGATGCTGCCAGAGACCAGCTCCAACTGCTCATCCTGCTGTTCCACGATCAGCTGGTGCCAGAGAAATGGGAAATAAGCAATTAAAATCCATCTTACCTGGTTCCAAGCCCAGCACTCGAGCAGCTGCTAGCTTCTTTGCCAACTCGGGACAATTCACATTCAGAAGCAAAGCCCAGAAATCAAAGGACCAGACCGTCCGCCTCAGAGAACACGCTGCTCAAAAGGCTGGGCTGTCAAGCTACTGATATCCCCTGCTGATCCAACTTGTGAAATAGTCAGCGGGGCTTGAAACCACCCAGAGAGATTTACCCTGGTTGGCTGAAGTCCAGCAAGGGACAGACAATGGCCAAAAGCACCTGTGCAGTGACCACGGACACGTGGGGATGCTTGGGAAGAGGAAGCCCGCTGCCAGGGTCAGGGGCTCAACTGGCAACAGCCAGCCACAACTTAACTGTAAGAGAAAGTCTGACAGGTCTCTGGACATGGGAAAACTACACACACGGAGTCCTTTGCTCCCTCCTCAAGGACACGTGAGAGGAGGCTCTGGGGCAGTAAGCTACCTTGCAGGCAACTTCTGACCACAAGTTACTTTTAATTGGGCTGCAGTAGCCTCACTTTTCATTGAAAAAAAAAAGTTTGCTTGGTTAATAGCGATTTAAGTAGACAAGTGGTTAAGCTGATGTGCAAATGGAAAAAGATCAACATGTATATATAAAACACAGTATTTAAGGACCAATAGTTTTGATGGGGTGGTAATGCTCAAATCCCTAGACACTTTACTATTAGCTTCTTTTAATTAATACAAATCAAAAGCAACCACACAAAAGTAATCAACCTTTCCTTCTACCCCTTAACCTCTACCAAGCAATGATTTTTACATCTAATGGAACCAACAACAATTTTCAATGAAAAAACAAGGACTCAATTTTTCTCAAAGTGCCTTTGTTGAAATGAACAAAAAGCTGAGTACAGAAGCAGAGGCTGCTGTGCTTTTAAATCAATGGCCTTCTCTGTCAGTTGCGGGTGTCTGGTCTGCTTGTCCTAAGAGGTCTAATCAAGCTTGGTTCTCGTGAAACTGTCATGCTCTGAAGGGTGTCTTAAACACCCTGTACGTAAGCAGCCATCACACAGGGAGACGCCGGCCCTGTGGGGCTAGCTCTGGCCCCTCCTGCCTGCCCTCAGCAACAGCGCCCAGGCTGGCAGGGCGGGCGGGGTTGTGCCTGGCCTCCCGCCTCCCCGTCCTCACTCAGGCACCTGCTGCTGCGCCTGCTGCTCCTCGATGAAATGGGAGTTGGCCAACTGAAGCTCCCGGTCCAGGCGCCCGTATTTATCCGTCGTTCCGGTGCTCCAGTTCTGTCCGCCACTGTCTCCTAGCAGGGCCTACGAGAGCGGGGCCGGGGGCAGCAGGACAAACCATTACTCTCACTAAACAAGGGCCCCATCACCATGATACGAAGAGTTCTCCCACTGCTCATGAGCTGTCTTTCCAGGGGTCAGCTTTTTATGGATTGGTGCAGGTTGGTGCCTGCGGAGTACAAATCAAAGAATGCCATGAAGGGCACTTTCTGTGGACTCACAAATGAGCTCTGTCCCATTAAAAATGCAAGTGAGAGTCAACTTTAAAGCAATCTTAAAGCCCCTCTGTGCACTGCTTTGTGGATCACAAAGCACTTGTTCTCATAGGACCAGCTCTTCCTAGCACCCTTGGAATTTCACTGGAGACCTGTTGAAGGTCCTGGTCTAACTGATTCCAGACATCTAGAGTCCTTTCTATTTAAGAATGACCAAGGAAATTTTTGGTGTTCGGAGGAGGGAGGAGATAGTTCCCTAGAGTGACAAGAAACTAAGTCATAGTCCCTCACACAGTGAAGGCACAAGAACCACCAGTGTCTGCTCAGTGTGGCCCACAGATAATCCCAGTGCCCTTCAGCTGCACTAAAAGGCTAGAGGTTTCCCAGATGGAACAGGGGTTGCTTCCGCAGGCAGCACAGCCACGGTGGCAGCCTGACCCTGATAACCCAAGCAAGGGTTGGCCCTGATGTCAGTTCTCCACCCGCACCCCCCGACACCAGGGTTGGGTTTCCTAGTATGAATTTGAGGTATTTTGTAGTCAGAAAAGGTTAAGTTTGGGAATGTCTTCCTTCATTGAAGAGGCCAGCCAGGAATGTGAGCTGACCCTGCCTGGGATCCCCACAAGCCTTTTTAACCAAAGAACTGGACCAAGCTAGTGACCAGGATTCTTCTACCTTGTAGAGCTGCCAAAACTTCTTACCAGGCACCCTTTAGCTCTGGAACTGTTAAAAGTCTAACTGATTCCTTGGTTCTCTGTCAGCAAAGCCCCTCAAAACCCACACTAGCCTTGCCTGACTTTCAGACATGAATTCAGCCAAATGGCCACATTTCAGAAGCTACATTCAGGGAAGTTCAGGATGTCTGTTGAGTTCTGAGGCAGATATGAGAAGAGGACCAGGATGCCTGAGAACTTCCACAGCCCAGAGCCCTTAGTCAAGAGTCTGGATGGTGACTGTCTCTGGTGTAGAGCAGACATAAGGTTTTGGGGAGATGCTTCTGCCCCATCTGGTCGTGGGGCTGTTAAGACTGAAAGGATCCTGCTCATTTTGATGCAAAGACTCTAATGACTCTATGGTGGATACTGGGGCCTAGTGACAATTTTTTCAAGGTCAGAAAAAGTCTACAGAGCATCATTAGGTTATGGATAGAGAACCAGAGCTCCTGGGGCCACAGTCACGGCTATTTTTTCCTAGTTTTCCATGGTCTACACTTGGGTAGGCATATGGCATGCCGTTAAGAGTCACCCGTGAAGCTGTCGAGATTCCCTTGGTCTGACCTCCAGGAGTTGATTAGTGAGAAAGAAGACAGAGAGAGGACCCAGAGCACTGGGAACCAGCCCAAGTATAGCTGCCAAAGCAGGAGGCCTTGGCTTTGTGAGGATCAGCCCAGCACCTGGTGCTGGAAGCAGCCGTGAGGTGGACTCTGTCCACCTTCCATTCCTTGAACACCTGTGACTCGAAGACGTTTTGTTATAGTTTAGTTGCTAAGTTGTGTCCAACTCTTGCGACCCCATGGACTAGCCCACCCGGCTCCTCTGTCCATGGGATTTCCCAGGCAAGAATACTGGAGTGGGTTACCATTTCCTATTCCAGGGGATCTTCCCGTCCCAGGGATCGAACCCAAGTCTCCTGCATTGGCAGGTGAATTCTTTACCACTGAGCCACCTGGGAAGCCCGAAGATATTTCACTCATCGCCTGAAACAAAATTCCCAGCCATAGTCAGGAAGGCTCTGCATAAATGCACGATTTATTTATGTTAGTTCACTAGCTTTTCCAAGAGTCAGTGCCAGATGGGATGGCTAGCTAATGTCTTTTCCTATCTGCACGGTTACAAGCAAGGAGGGTGGATGGGGGGAAAAAACAATAACAGTGACCTGGGAAGTGGCATGCGGGGAAAGAAAACAGGAAAATTAAGCTAGAAGATATTTAGAGAGTCCTCTTCCCTTTAAGTGGATCAAGAAATACCTACAGGTATAAAGTGAAGAGTGTATCATAAACTACTGATTCCTAATTAATTAAAAATGGTGAGCTGTTCTTCAGTTATCAGCCTACTAAATTCAAGGACTGGGTCTCTTGTAGCTTTTATTTTTGATGTGTCAGTATCTGGGCTTTGGTTTTGGAAATTTATTAGTTTTCATAATTTATTTGTAATAACGTACAAAAACTGGACCTCCCATCAAAAAAGAAAAAAAAAATACATGAAACAGTGAAAGATTTAACACATATTTAATTCTTCAAATGCTTTATGTAAAGTTTCAATCATTAAATGTCTAGAGCGTCCTACACATGGGCAGCTAGAAATCTAAAAAAAAGGAGAGAAAAACCATAACACAATCCCTCCCCACTCACAAAGAAGCTTGAGGTCCAGCAGAGAAAATGACAAGCAAGCAAGCAATTAAAGCTCTTAACAGAGCGCCTGGCACACAGAACGTGCTCCACAGGTGCAGCATAAATGGCTTGTGGCAAGGGCTATGAGGTACACAGAGGGTGCAATGGGAGCCCAGAGGCGAGAATCGGAGGGTGTGGCGGGGGAGAGGGGAGGCTGCTGCCCTCACTACGGGCTCAGCACCAAGGTCTTCTGCTTGAAGACATGATACACGGATGTCAGAATTTGTCAAGTCCACGTATCTGTGTATTTTCTGTGATACTGTATATTCCAGCGTTTACTCACCTGTCTATTTTTCCTCTCAGCTAACGCCTGCACAGATGAAGCTGACATCTGATCCTTCATGTCCTAACAAGATAAGCAGAAGACCAGAAAACAAATGAACATCCTTAAACAACATTGTGGTTAACATTCTGCACACTAGCAAAATATACATAATTCATTATTAACTTTTTCAACAAAAAGGCAGTATTTTTTGCCTTCTATTTTCAGTCTCAAAAATAAAGGAAATTAAGAGAAGGACATCCCCTTAAAAAGAGATAACCTGGATACTAAATTTAAATATGAGGAAAGAGAAAGTATTTCCTGGGTACCTACCGCAGCCAAAACCCTATTAAACACGTACACATAGGATCACTATGTGATCCATCCACAATGACCCTATGAAGCTGGTATCACCTTCATTTTACAGTTGACAAGACTAAGATCTAAAAAGATTAAGATACTTTCTCAAGGTCACACAGCCTGTAAATGGCAATCCTGGGTATACACACAAAAGCCTGTGTTCAACGCTCGTATCTTTAAGTATGTGTTGTGCTTAGTTGCTCCATCGTATCTGACTCTTTGCGACCCCATGCATGTAGCCCACCAGGCTCCTCTGTCCATGGGTTGCCATGCCCTCCACCAGGGGATCTTCCCAACCCAGGGATCGAACCCAGCTTTCCCACATTGCAGGGGAATTCTTTACCATTTGAGCCACCAGGGAAGCCCAAGAATGCGGGAGTGGATAGCCTATCCTCTCACCAGGGGAACTTCCTGACCCAGGAATCGAACTGGGGTCTCCTGCATAGCAGGCGGATTCTTTACCAGCTGAGCTACACGGGAAGCCCGTCTTCAGGTATAATACATGTTAAAAATATATATATACTTTAAAGTATACTTACCATTAAACACCAGAGAATACATTCAAATAGTGATGAACAGGGCACTTTATTTCTGAGTTGGATTCATGGACTGTTTCTAACACCAGTATTTTCCAGAGTGGTATAAAATTTTTTTTGAATGGAAAGAAAAAGGAATGTACCCATTACTTAATCTAATGCAAAACACTTTATTAAATATGAGCCATCAACTGCATATTTAACTACAACTGAATATACCTTAAAATGATTTCAGCTAAGTACACAATTACTGTAAGTTTTCTTTAAAAAAAAAAAGGATGCCAAAATATTATTTTCTGTTGGCTCATAGGCTACTTTAGAGGTGCAAACGTTGACATATTAGGCTTTTACAAACTTCTTGCAGGACGCATGACAAGGGAACGGTAGATGAGGGTGCCACAGCTTTCCTGATTCCTACTATGGGAAGTTTGATAACCACCTCGCTGCAACCTTCACTCTGCCCGGGCCCTCCTTCAGCAGATACTGACTGCTGCGTGCCCGCACACAGCAGCGATGATACGGACAGGGCCCCTGCCTGACAGAGCTCACATCACGGTAGACAAGCAGCAGCAAACGGCCATCACACACACACACTTCAACCAAGGTGACGACCATTCTGGAAGGAAGGGAGTCAATGGGGCTGCAATCCAGTGGGTGAGCACCAATCTAGAAAGACAGGGATGATACCTGATCGAGACCTGAGGGCCTAGAACAAGCCCAAAGTCAGATAATTCCAGGCAAAGGAAACAGCAAGCTCAAAAGCCTGCAGGCAAAATGGCTCAATCAATGGTTTAGCTTTTGAGAAGACCCGTTGCTGAAGGAGCCATTGCATGCTGGGAGTTGGACAAGGCTGACCAAAACAGGCAAGGGCCATCAAGGTGCTTAGAGTTTATACAGAGGCAGTGATTGGCACACTAGTCCTGTAAAGAAGTAGATATTAAATATTCAGACTTTGTCATTTTTTTTTTAAAACCACCCTATAAAAATAAATGTAAAACCATTCTTAGATCTTATGGACCACAGAGTGCAGGCCCCTGTTCTAAGGCAGTGGGAAGCCTTAAAGTATTTTGAGAGGGGCTGTGGAGTATCCTGGGTCATGTTTTAAAAGATCATTCTGGTTATTCACTGGGAAAAATGTTGGCAATTAAGCAGAGCAAAAGTGAAGAGATCATCTTACTGTCACACATTCAAGTGCTGCCCAGGATGGGAAAGAAGTGCCCTGACGGTGGCAGCCTTCAACAAGAGGGCACGGGAGCCCTTAGACGTGATATTGGGCAAGTAAGTAGGGCATCTGAGGGTGCTCAGTTAACCCATAAATTCTAGGAATCTTTACCTAAGTTAATCTGTTCACAAACCTCAAAAGACAAAAAAAAAAAAAAAAAGAATGCCACCCATAGAAACTGAGAAACAATTTACTTAGTAAAAAAAAGTATTCACCATAAAGATCCAGATACTGGCATACTTAAAATAAGAGTAACAGTGATATAAGCCATATTTCTTGAATGTTTGAGATTTACCTGAGTCAGTCACCTGAGGTATTATTAAAAATGCAGGTCCCTGGCCCCCACTCAGAACTACTTACTAAATGAGACTTTAAGGAACAAGTCTCCCAGATGAGAAGCTGTTTGACAGGTTCTGATCCACACAAATTCTAGAAGCCTTCAAAGGAAACCCTTATGCTATTACCTCCTGGACTGCAGGATTCCTTTTCTAATTATCAATTAGAGTTTAAGATGACATTCTGATTTTCAATCAAATATGAATAGTATAATCTCACTTATTTAGTGTATGTCAATAATGACACAAAGCAAATATCAGAACTGTTCACTGGCTAGGAGGATACACGCTTTTGAAAAATGCATTTAGGGGGACTTCCACGGTGGTCCAGCAATGCTGGGGGTGTGGGTTCAATCTCTGGTCCGGGAACTGGGATCCCATATACCCTGGAGCTACTGAGCCTGCTCACTCCAACTTCGGAGCCTGCACAGCACAACTAGTGTCCATGTGCCCCCGAGAAAGATCCTGCATAACGGAACTAAAACCCAACACAATAAATAAGTAAAAACATATTTTAAAAACCACATTCAATACACTTTATAATAGCCTTTTAAAAGTACTGAACACCGTGTGTGTGTTAGTCCCTCAGTTGTGTCCGACTCTTTGTGACCCCAAGGACTGTAGCCTGCCAGGCTCCTCTGGCCATGGGAGCCTCCAGGCAAGAATACTGGAGTGGGTTGCCATGCCCTCCTCCAGGGGATCATCCCAACCCATGGGTAGAACCCGGGTCTCCTGCATTGCAGGCAGATTCTTTACCATCTGAGCCACCAGGGAAGTGCCCTATTAAATATTACTTGCATAATAAAAATAGCAGCACACCTGTATGGGAAAAGTAACTTTGAAGTTCTAGTTGAACTCTGAACATTATCTGTAGAATGCATTTTTGCTCTTAGAAGGTAAGACAGTGAGGGGGTAGTAATGACTGTAAAGGGTACACACGAGGATTTCTGGGGGTTGCCAGGAATGTTCTGGAATGCTTCCAGGTGTTGCTTCCATGGTTGTGATCAGTTTATAAATTCTTCAAGCTGTATACTTGGGGTGTATATACTTTTCTATATAGGTGTATAGGCTTTTCTATACTGTTATATAATTTAATTAAAATGTTAAAAAAAAAACAAAAACCATTGCTCCTGAACAATGGCTAGAAGGCAAACCAACCCTCTGAAAATAAATTTGGCGTTTTGTATTAACAATTTTGATATTTGTAACAAATATCCACTGCCTTGACCTAGTAATTCTAATAGGATTTACTTTAAGGAAATAATATAAAATATATACCAAAACAGATATACAAAAATGTATACTGCAGTTTTATTTATGTGAAAGAATAAATAAGCATCATATCCAAGCAAGAGAACAGTAACTGATAGTAAACCCATACAATGTAATATCATGTATCAGATATTACACTTAGGAAGAGAGTTCAGTGAACGATTCACAGAAAAATACAAATGATCAAACATGAAAAGATGCACTAATGCATTAATAATTGAAGAAATACAAGCTAAGAAATATTTTTCCTGGTTAGCGTGGGAAAGATGAAAAAGATGAACACTACTTAGTGTTGCCTAAGGTATTAGGAAATATAGAATATGCACTCTGCTATTAAGAAACATCACTGATAAGGTCTTGATACTTTGAAAATATTTATCTGTGTTTAAAATCGGCATTTTCGTTGAACTTTTTAGTACTTAAATATCCAGGATACACTCACAGAGATAGTTCCTGAAGTATGTTTTATAATTGCCAAAAATTAACCACATAAATATGTACCAACAGGGTCAATGATCAAACAAATCATAACAGAAGCAGGTTAGAGAAGAGAGCATAGCCTCTCATGTCAAAGACCTGGGTTCAAGCTTAGTTATGCTTTTTAATAGTTATGCAAGGTTGGACAAATTACTCAATTTTTCAAAGTGCTTATTTCGTCTATATAAGATAGTATTTTATAGGGTCATTGTGGGGGATTAATAAAGTATGCAACTATGAAAAAGAATACTCTAAATCTACTCTGTCCCATAGCTGTCAGCCAACTATGGTTATGCACTGAGATGTCAAATGGAGTTAGTACAACGGAAGAATTAAACTTTTGACTTAATTTTAATTAATTTAGATTTAAATTTAGTTACTGGAAAACTTTCACATATGTCTGGAAAATCTGGGTATTTTCCAGTAAATCAACCTTTTCAACTCTAAGTTTTATAAACTCTAAATACAGATGAAGTATCACCAATGAAAAGTTCACTTCTGAATTGAGATATGCTTAAATATAAAATATATGCCAAATTTGTAAGTTTTAGTAAAAAATTTTAACTTTATAGAAATCTCAATTATTTTTATATTGATTACATGTTTAAATAACAGTCTTCTGGGTATACTAATTTAAATAAAATATATTAAGTTTGTTCTTGTTCATTTGGTAAGTTGTGTCTGATTCTTTGTGATCTCATAGACTACAGCACACCAGGCTTCCCTGTCCTTCACTAACTCCTGAAGTTTTGCTCAAACTTATATCCATTGACGGAGAAGGCAACGGCACCCCACTCCAATACTCTTGCCTGGAAAATCCCATGGACGGAGGAGCCTGGTAGGCTGCAGTCCACAGGGTTGCTAAGAGTTGGACACAACTGAGCGACTTCACTTTCACGCACTGGAGAAGGAAATGGCAACCCACTCCAGTGTTCTTGCCTGGAGAATCCCAGGAACAGCGGAGCCTGGTGGGCTGCCATCCTCCATGGGGTCGCAGAGTCGGACACGACTGAAGTGACTTAGCAGCAGCAGCATGTCCACTGAGCTGGTGATGCCATCCAACTATCTCATCCTCTGTCACCCCCTTCTCCTTACTGGTTTCTTTTTATTTTTTAAATATGACTACTAGAAAATTAAAGATAGCTTGTACTTTAGTATTTCTATTAGACAGTATGTATCTGTATTGATATAAAACTATGTCCACAATATTTTTTCATATAAAAAATTACAGACTAATATGTCATTTCTTTTAAAAATATTTTCAATTTTGTTTTATAGAAATGGCTAGAAAAATATATAAAACTGATTATTTTTATAGAGTGGAATTATAGAATAGAGGCACATTTTCACCTTTCTCATTCATCAAAATGATTTGCATTTTTTAAAAAGTACAGATTATTTTTAGTTTTAATACTTAAAAACATTTATGGTTACATAACAGTATAATCACAACTATGTACAAATAAAACAAAGTTCTGTTTTTGTGTTGTATTTTGAGTTTAGGTTTTTCATTTTTTCTTTTTGTAAAATGTTTCTAATTCTCTTTAAAAGCATATGTGTGCATGTGCTCAGTCGCTTCAGTTGGGTCTGACTCTTGGTGACCCCATGGACTGTAGCCTGCCAGCCTTCTCTGTTCATGGGATTTTCCAGGCAGGAATACTGGAGTGGGCTGCCATGCTCTCCTCCAGGGGCTGTTCCCAATCCATGGATCAGACCCATGTCTCCTGCATTAGCAGGCAGGTTCTTTACCACTAGCAACACCTAGGAAGCCCTTAAAATGGGCATGAATTACTTTCATGAAATACACATTTAAAAGTTCCCATTTTAAAGTTTTCCACTTAATAAAATATGTGTGTATGTGTGGGTGTGTGTTAGCTCCGACAGTCAGTGACCTCAATAGCTGTGTGGTGCGCTTCCTGAGTTTGGCGTCGCAGAAGGCAAAGAGCTGTGGCTTTCACTTTCAGGATGGTCCTTTCTTTATGCAGGGTAAAAACTGCCAGATACCCTGCCACAGATCACCTTCTTATTAGGATTTGGGATTTTAAGTTACATTACTAAACAGTTTTGAGTATTTTGTAACACCTGTCATGCCAAAAACATAATTAAAACTCATCTTCTTTCCAATATAAGAAGTTTAGAATAAGCAGTCAAGAAGCAGTTAGTACTTATAAAATATGGGTCACTTGTCAAAAAAACAACAAATAAAGGAAACAACTTCCTGTGATGCTGTTCCCATCTTGCGCCATCTTCCAAGCTGAGTGGATAACACGCTGTAAATCCCAGTGCTTCCCGCTCAGAGGACTCACGTCCCAGCGGCGTTTGCTGTGACACAGTATGCCTCACTCTTTTTGATTATCCAAAGCCATTTCTATCATGACTTGTAACTGACTATAAGCAATGCTTAGATTTGAAGAGACTGGCTTTGGGGGAGATGGTGCTATAGTTTTGATTGCCTTTGAAAGTTCAAAAAGTTGCAGACTGTTAGTGAGGATCACTTACTTGTTAAAGAAAATGGAGATCCAGAGAGAGGCTAAATGACTTGCCATGCTGAAAATTTACTGAGGTCTCAGGGGAGCCTAGAACTCATGTCTTCTTATTCACTATTTTGCCATTGACTGCAAAAACCTTTCACTATTAAATTAACCCAACATCATTTCTGCAATAGATCTCCATAACACAAATATATCACATGTGAAATCTCTCATATTTAGGCAACTCCACAAATGTAAAAACGATTACCTCAAAAATACCAAGGCTATACACACAAAAACATGAATGTTTCCTTTCTTTGGGCTTCCCTGGTGGCTCAGAGGGTAAAGAGTCTGTCTGCAATGTGGGAGACCTGGGTTTGATCCCTGGGTTGGGAAGATCCCCTGGAGAAGGAAATGGCAACCCACTCCAGTATTCTTGCCCGGAGAATCCCCATGGATGGAGGAGCATGAGGGGCAACAGTACATAGGGTCGCAAAGAGTTGGACATGACTGAGCGAATTCACTTCACTTTGCTTTCTTTAGAAAAAAACTGCTGATAAGACTTAATAAAAACTGCACAAACTAAAGAGACACTTGGAAAAACATACACAAGACTTTTTATACAAAAATGACTTATTAAAAAGCAAAAACAGTGGACAGTAATCAAGAAGAAACCCAGAGAAAGGTTTAGTTCTTCAGACAGAATAGCTACAAAAATGTATAACGTATCACTGCCTGCCCAAAGAAGGAGAAAGCACAATTGTCACAAATGCATCAAAATGCATTCCGTTAAGCAACTGAATGAAAGCTAACTGATACTGGTAACAAAGGAGCGTGCATAAACTTGTGCTGTACAAAGTCCTAATCTGAGCTTGGTCTTGTGTTTCGTTTTCCCAAAATGCTAACTCTCTGAACCCATGCTATCAGTGTCCTTGAAGTGGAACTCAGAGAGCTTGGGATACAAATATTGTCTAGTTGAATATAAGAATATTGAATCAACATAATACTTAAAAAAAATCAATTAGTGTCAATTACCACTTCCTTTTCTTCCACAAAACCTCAACTAGAATTTATTAAAATAAGAGAAGCAAAAAATCAGTTAGGTACTATTAACCCACCACTGGCAAATAGTAACAGCTTCCAAATTAGAAGGACAAAAAACTCTAAAACATTTAGTTGGATCACACTGTTGAGTCTAGTTTAGCTCTCAACTCTAAAAGGACTCTGCAACAGTGTGAAGTACAGATGATTTAGAATACTTATTTCAAAGAACGTACTTTAAAAAGCTTTTCAAATACTAGAAAATGAACTTTGGATTACACTTTCAATTATACCAACTCACTTAACTTTTACTGTATTGACCTCTGAATTTCAATGTGCAGAACTTATAAGTACTACCTTGCAGAAAGAATAAATATAATGATTAAAGTCAAGAATATATGCATCACTGCAAGGCATCATTTAAATATCAACATCTACAGAAGTCATCTTCAGAAAAACCTATCACAAAAAATTTAAAAAGCACACGCTATATTTATAAAGTAAGTAACTGGGAAATTGTTTACCTTACCAAACAATATACCACCTAAGGGTTTCCTTATGAGAATATCCTCTGAACTGGCTCGGGACTAGGAATGTCTAACCCAAATGTTCACTGTATAGACGGGGTGTACATCCATGCTCAGTCACTCAGTAGTGTCTCTGCCACCCCACATGGACTGTAGCCTCTAGGTTGCTCTGTCCATGGGATTTTCCAGGCAAGAACACATGAGTGGGTTGTCATTTCCTCCTCTAGAGGATCTTCCCAACCCAGGGATCAAACCCACATTTCCTGAGTCTCCTGCATTGGTAGGCAAATTCTTTATAACTGAGCCACCAGAGAAACCCATAGATGAGGCTCCTAGATCTAAAAAGGTTACTGTCCCATAAACATGGGTTTATTTCTAAACAATTTTTAGGTATATGGATACAGAAAGGCAACTAATGAGTAAAGCAAGGAACAAGAATCTTTTAAAGCTCAGTGATAACCTACCATTTGAAATAATTTCAAAAGGAAATCACATGACATGGAGTCTTTGGCAAACACATAGCAAGGTTCCTGCCTAAGATGACTCTTAAAAAGCCATATGTTAGCACTGGTATGATCCCAAGTCTTTTTATTCAAGGAAGCTGCTTTCTAGTACATATGTTAAAGACAGCTGGTTCTCTTACATCTAGTTATGCTAATCAACTGGCTTAGCCATATAGTTTCAAAATACAAACATATCTTAATGATATTTCACGTACATGCTATTTTCTCTTAGGTCTTTTTAACAATAGGTTAATATCTAAATAATCTGAGACTAAAGATTTTTTTCCCCTTGGATTGATTTCTTATAGGCTGACGATTGCTTGCTTGCTCTGGATAACTCCCGAAAGGCTGTCAAGCAGTTGTATATGGAAATGTCAGTAACTGGGTTGCAAGAGTTCCAGAAGCAATTCAGATGGTAGAAGAGGCCGCCATCCAAACCCAGTAAGAGCACTCTTCACAATGCAAAGTGATTACCAATCAATCAGGAAACCAAATGGTTTCTACCATAGCAGTTCTTCTTTTTGTCTAGGAACACAGCATACTAAGAAATAAAGAGGAAAAAAGACAACTGGTCTGGAAGAGTGAGACGGATGGACAGGAAGGACACAATAACCTTCCCAAAGCCAGCAGTCTACTCCCTCATTTTTGCTCTGAGAAATAAGCCTAATGATACTAACATCAGGTTTCTTTTCTATCAGAGAAATTATATGTGGAAACTGTCATTTAACTCATTTAAGGAGTGTCAGAGCTGACCCAGTAGTTTACATTAAGGGAAAGAGTTTGGAGCGGTCCGACTTTTTCTTGCACAAGTAACACAATTAGATTTCATTCCTTACCCTGACAACCTGCCGAGTACTTGTGATGAAGGCTTTTCTTATACTCAATTCAGTTGCATCAAGGTTGAATTTCCTAGGATTTGCTTCAACTATGCGTGGGTCAAAAAGTCAAGGTAAAGCAATTTCATCAGCCAAAACCTAACAACCAACATCAGTGCTAAACCACAGATCTCTCACGAGCAATAAAATCTGGCCCAGTTTCTGAACACACAGTCAGCTTACACTGATCATCCTCAGACTTGCTCTGCCCACAGCTATACAAGGGTCCTTGTGCCCCAAGGCAGAGCCGACCTGCCTGGGTTCACTACAAACCCATGGGTGTCTGGCCACAGCTGAGCTAGGCTCTTCCACATGCCTGCCACTGTTTTGACTCCAGATCATCTTTCCCAGGATAGCGTTTGCAAGCTGTTTTCATTTGCCATCCAGCTTCTGTCAAGATGCTAACTCTGCTTTTTAATCTAGAAATCGAGGCTTCTTCTTCGAGGCTTCCCTGCTCTTCTCACCCCGACCCTGGGTCACTCCATGGCTCTCTGTACTTATCTCTGATCGTCTGCAAGGATGCACTTGTGATGTTATTTGACCAATGTCTGTTCTCCCTCCTCCAAGCCCCCTTCTACCCACACTATAAGTTCTACAAGGGCTGGTACACTTTTGCTTATCAATCCAATCTCAGTAACTAGCAAGACGCCCAGCACACAGCACACTCAATGACTATTTGCTGAATGATGAATATCTATTAAAACTCTTGTTCTCCTTATCTCACAATTTCTCTATCTCCCCCAATCTTTTTCTCTTCCCTCCTATCTCGAGGTAGGACATATCTCCCTGTAACGGTGCTTTTGCTCCCACCCCTTCACATATTTCTCTTCCACTAGTTTTAGAGAACACAACTGTCTTTTAATAATTTAAAAGGTGCCCCAGGATGAAAAGAAATTATCCACTCCACAAGTCAACTCTGTATGAACCTGTGTGATGACTATAGACTGATCCTGACAAAATCTGGTTTCCTTTATGTTTTGTTACACTCAAAAAACAAAACAGGCCTCAGAATACGCAAATGGCATATCTTCAATCTAAAGTTATGATTGAATATTTCCAGTTGAAAAAACGGCCATGTAATCCAACTTTTACAGTTCCTTGGTTCATCCGCCATATCAGTGAACTTACTTAACATCAATAGCACGACTTGGCATAATAGATCTGCTTTAGTAAGTGCAGTTTCATGGGACAAGATGCCTCTCTAATGCTCACTGGCACTGAAACAGGAAAGTCTGGGGAAGGATTTTCTTTTGAGCTCTAATTACCAATGTACCATATTGGTCTGTATACGCCTCCTCAAAATAATGACAGCTAACACGCACAGCAGCTCTCTGTGGGGACTTCATGCAAGTCCAGTGGTTAGGACTTTGAGCTTCCAACGCAGGCATGCAGGGGGCACAGTCTGATCCCTAGTTGGAGAACTAAGATCCCACAGGCTGCATGACTCAACAACAACAAAAAAGAAAGTTCACTGGGTCAGGCACCATCCTAGGCTCTTTACCTGATAAACTTTCAACAATCCTACGAGCTAGGTACAACTGTTACCTAACGTTCTACTGAAAAGCAAAGTGCCCAGAGTCACAGTTAGCAACTGGCGGAGGCAAGACTTGAACACCCAGTCTGACTACAGGGTCCTATCTCAAAGCCACTGTACTATGCGGCCTCTACGTTGCAGAATCTGTCATGCACTGAAGCAGAATTTGATTACTCTACCTTAGCCCTCTGGGCAATGGTTTTAAGTGTGCCATAGTACAAATAAGAGCAACATCAATGATAAAAGGAAATATCTAATCTATGTATTTGAGACATCTGAATGAAAACCTGTCCATTTGTCTGTCTGCCTCACATGGCACAGATGCCTCAGAAAAGGATATTGATGGTTTCGTCGAGGTCCTCTAGGTCCCACTCTATGCTCCGGAGGTTGTTCCTCAGCTCGTTGGTGGTCCAGTCAATTTCTTCCCTCGTGGCTGTGGATGGGTCCTGGAGGAGTTCTGTCCATCTCTGAAACAATCCCTGTGCAGTGTTGACTGCTTTCTGAACCTCTCTGTAACCAGGTGAAGGGAAAGGAGAGAAATGAGACAATGCTTACTATGAACAAGTTAACACAAGACTTATGTTAACCATTACAATCAGGCCCCACCCTCAGCAATGAACCACCATTCCCTAAAGTGTTTGTATGTTGTTACAGAAGGCTCTTCATGGACAAATATCAAAATTCAAAATTTTAGAATAATAGTCTGAGTATTACGTTTTCAGTTGACTTCAAAATAAAACAGCCACGACTTAAGCAGCTATAACATCAGGTTTGTTCGTATAGTGAAACTGCTAGCCGCTCAGTCATTTCATTCTTTACGACCCCAGGCTGCTCTGTCAGTGGGATTTTCCAGGCAAAAATATTGGAGTGGGTTGCCATTTTTTTCTCCAGGGGATCTTCCCAACTCAGGGATCAAACCCGCGTCTCCTGCATTGGCAGGTGGATTCCTTACTGTCAGACAGTAAAGAACAAATTTTGTAAAGAACAAAATTTAATTTTTCTAACAGACCATACTTAAAAGTAATCTAAGAAGCTATAATACAAATTAACTAAAGGACCATTAACATTCACACATGCTGCTAGTTGGTGTGAAGTAATTTGTATTCAGATGAAGATTCTAAAACAACTTTCTTTTCCTTAGGAAGACTGCTGTGAAAGGGCAGTAAAAAAAAGGGAAGAGTTACTGTCACATAGCTTGTCTTTTAGAAGGTATTTTAACCTGAGACATTTTAAAATTCAAAATCTCATTAGAAGATTCCCCAGCAGTATTAGCTTTAAATATCTCTATTGTACTTTCTACTCTGCACAGAAGATTAGTGTGCTTCAAGTTCAGGGGGTGAGACTAGGCCATTAAGTACTATGGTCTATTTTCTCTTAGATTATAGATACAGCCGCAAGGTCTTAAAAACCTTTCTCCCCACCATGGGGCCAATATCTACCATTACATGTTATAATCTAACACTACCATGTATACAAGCCAAAAAGGAGTCATTTTATAATCATGGTCTCTTGTGTACAAAGATTATAACCTTCATGCTCCTAAACGAGATATCTGTTATGATCCTTCCATGATTTCTTAACCAACTCTTCTGGGTGTTCAATCAGTGTGCTTGTTGCCTATGGCTTTAAAACAGGGAACTGCACGCATCCTATTCCCTCTGACATTTCAAGTGTCAGAGGAGACAGCACTAACAAAATGAAGAAAGGTACCTTGTAATATCTTGGACTGTGAATACTGATGAGAGCTAAAAAGCTGAATGTTAAATACAGAATTCCAGACACTGGATCCGGCTGAATAAATCACTGAGCTATGTGGCCCACAATCACTCTACCATGAGCAGCCTACTACGTTCACACCCGGTTCATGGGTTAAGCAAGTCCCCTCACTGCTCCTCTCACATCAGCCCTAGGCTTTCAGTGCTAAAGAGAAACTCATCTGAGACAAAAAGAGGAAGGACTAAGTAACTGAGATGCAAATCTACTATTTTTACTCTTTATTGAGGTTTCTGGCTGATCTGGTAAAGAAAAGGGCATACATTTTCCCATAATATGAAGTACTTGGTGAAGGGAAGTTTGTGTTGAATTGTGTTGAATATCTTCTCTGATAATAGAAGGCAGAGTTAAAAAGTTATCTAAGATGATACATCTCATTCTAAAGGACATAAAATTACCAGTTCTGTAAAGGAAATCTGAATTCTGAATTGCTTTTTGAAAACTAGAAGTCTCGGGCTGGAGCATACCACATTCTCCACCACCAACAGACAACTAAGATGCTGGAATTAAACTCTTAAGCAGTGATCCATGAACTTTCAGTCTCAGGGCTCTTCTGCACTTTTCAAAATTACTGAAGACCCCCAAAGAACTTATTTTGATGTGGGCTCTTTATCTGTTGTCACTTACCATGTTAGAAATTCAAACAGATATTTTAAAATATTTACCAATTAATAAAACATTACAATGAAATTACTGTATGTTAACATGTTGCAAAAAATTTCTAAAACAAAAATATTTAGTGAGAAGACACACTGATTCACATTTTTGCAAATCTCTTTAATATCTGGTTTAACAGTAGGACAGGTATATTCTTACAACTGCTTTTACAGTGACTGTTTACATACGTTTTGGTTGAAGCATATGACAGAAATCCAGCCTCATACATATATATAGTTGGAAAAGCGAGGAGTACTTTAACAGTCTTTGCAGATAATTGTGGATATTCCTTTTTGTCGCTCTAAGAAAACTCGACAAGTGGCCGTTTCTTAAAGCTTAGCGGCAATATGGAAGCTGAAACTGCACCAAAGGCCTTGCGACCCCTCGTACATTACAACTCACTGCTCCATCTTCTGTAGTGAGTGAATCTTTTACCCACATGTACTGGTCATTTGCAAAGTATTATTTTACTAAGTATCAAAGATCTTCCAAATGCTGACTCATTTCATTACACAACATCCAAAATCATACAATAATATCACCACCAATCCCACCAGAAAAAAATAACTATTTGGAATCTGTAACATGATACAAGTTGAATTAAGCTTCCCAAAATTCTTTTCTTAAAAAAGGCTCTAATTTCATCATCCGTAAAAATATTGTCAGTTGTTTTCCAAGAAGTGACAGGATCACCTCATTCATTTTTGAGAAAATCTCAAGGTTCTTAATGGATAATTTTGATCCTTGTGAGCATATGCAAGTCTCAATAACCAGTCTGCAAGTCATTCTTTGAAGAAAAAAATGAGATTCTGTGGAGGAAAAGTGAGCTATTTCAGCTTGCAACTGCATCACAGAAGTGCCTTCCCTGGAGTCAGTCATCTTACAATACAGCAAAAATGCCCCATGCATTCTCTCATGTTGTCACAAAGAATATTAAAATGTGTACTGAGGTTCGGAGAAAACAACTGTGAAAACAACTTCAGATTAAATAACGTGTATCTACTATATACATATATATATTAAACTCCCAAAACTTAAACAATCCAATTTAAAAAATGGGCACAATGAAGACCCAGCACATTCCAAAATAAACAGATAAATTTTTTAAAAAGAAAACTGATTTCTTAAAAAAAAAGAGGGAGGGCAAAAGATCTGCCCAGTCACTTCACTAGAGATAACATACAACTGACAAGCAAGCACATGAAATGATGCCCATTAGTCATTAGAAAAATGCCAAGTAAATCCATAATGAGATACCACCACAAACTTGGAATGGCCTCACACAACCAACCGACAATGGCAAGTGCTGACCAGGTAGTGGAGTAACTGGAACTCTCGTGGATTGCTGGTGGGAACACAAAATTGTACAGCCATTTTGGAAAACAGTGTAGTTGTTTCTTAAAATTAAACATACAAAACATACATTTACCATGTGACCCAACAACGCCACTTCAAGATGACACAAACACATACACACACAACAACCTTCAAATTCTTACAGTGGTTTTAGTCATAATAGCCAAAAACTGAAAACAAGCCCAATGTCCTTCAACCAAGGAATGGACAACTCTGGTACACCTTCACAATGGAATACTACTCAGCAATAAAAAGGAACAAACCATGCCTACATGCAACAATAAGGACAAATCCCAAACGCATCATGCAAAGTGTGAGAAGTTAGATGGCCACACAATGTATGATTCCACTTCTGTAACATTATGGAGGAGGCAGAACTATAGGGAGAGAAAACAGATCAGTAGTTGCCAGGTGCTGGACATGGGGGGAGGGGGACAGAGAGAAACTTCTAGGGGTGATAGATCTGTCCTACAACTTATTTGTGGAGGTGGTGATTACTGAATACATGCACTTGTCAAATTTCACAGAAGTATACACTAAAAAGGGTCAGTTCTATTGCTGGCTAATCATAACTTTTAAAAAGTGAGGAAAAGTTGGGACTTCCTAGGCAGTCCAGTGGTTAGGACTCTGCACTTCCACCAGGGGCCCAGGTTTGAGTCCTGGTTAGGGAACTAAGATCCCACAGGGTGCACACTGCAGCCAAAAAAAAAAGAGAGAGAGAGAGACCAAGTATTTTATTTTTTTTAGAAAAGGAAAAGTGTTATTGGGAATCAAGATTAGATAAAATTAATATTTCTTTTACTGATTCACGAAGAACAATCTGAAGGGAACGTGGTTCTCTTTTTTCTTTTTCACCAGGAGGGAGGAATAGTTTTGGAGCCACTGCCTTGATTTAGGAAAAGGCACGAGCAGCTTTACCTGCCACTGCTTTTGCACCATCAGTTTACATGTTAACATGATGAAAAAAAATAAATAACATCTGAGTAGCATCATGAAAAGCATCTGAAGCTGAGGGGCTCTGCTACGAAAGGATCTTGAGGTGGCCCCACTGGGAGCCAAGGGCCATACTTTCATCACCACAACTTTAAAGACGCTGACGACTCAGACCTGAGGGGAAGGAGGAGCAGGTGGGCGGATTCAATTCTAGCAACACAGAGTGAAATCAAAGAGTCCTAAAGCATGCAAGAACTTGAGCATGTCCTAAAAAAGAAATGAAAGAAATGGCAGGAATTAGAAAAATGCTACTAAGTGATCCCAGGATAACATTCAAAACCCCACAGGCCCGGCCAGTGACCTGGCTTGTATCACTCTCGATCTCTTATTTTTAAAAGAGGTTTCATTTTTAGTTTTCGAGTAGTAGCACAGACATAAGAAGTCAAAGTAGTCTTTTTTTTTTACTTTTCTAAGATGTATTTCAAGGGATCAGAAAGGTGGGAATGGTCAGCAGTGGTTCTGATCTGAAAAGCCAGAGAACTGTAGTATGTCAAGGAATCCCATCTTAATAGCATCTATAACAGGGTCCCTCAAAGTTTATAACACCTCCCAATTTTTCTTCTTTTAGTATCACTTCAGCTTAGTATTAGCCTGAAAAAGAAAGCATGGAGAGAAAATGTGTGTCACAAACAAAACCTGTTTTTAAGCCAAATATTAATGGTACCCAGAATCTCCAAAAGAACTTGGGATTCCTGAACAGTTTCAAGACACATGTAAGAAGTACAAGACGCTAACTAGTGCCACAACCCCCTCAACTCAGAACTATTTGTAAATACTTGGGACTAAATATTTAGAATCACCTGTCATTCCAAGTAAACCGAGGAACAGGACAGAGGAGTACATAACCAGGCCAGCTGTTTGGTATTTGGGAGGATCTCAATAGAAAAGAGCTGGTGGAGCTTTCTTCGCCTGCTTTTTCAGGAAAGGTACAGGGGTTGTTTCTGCATGAACTGGTGTGCATTCCCACACACATATGTGCACCATCCTCTGCTCATGGTTAGCGCCCACCGCACTCTGCGCCCCTGTGAGCATGCTGCACCCTGTGAGGAGCTCTGCGGCTGCCGACTCCTTAGTCAGCGGTGATCCACTTTCATCTGCAGTCTCTGCAAAGATGAGAATCACAAGATATTGCCTCTTTTTCCTGTAGAGTCTGCTTTATCTATTTTCAGGTTTTTCTTCCAAGTGCATAATGGGAACGATTAAAGTCTGGTGCTCAGAACTTTCTACGAGGGGCCATGTACACTTTGAATTTCTGGAGTTCTTTGGCTTAGCTTCTTAGTACAGAGGCTTCCCTGGTGGCTCAGACTGTAAAGCATCTGCCCACAATGCGGGAGACCTGGGTTCGATCCCTGGGTCAGGAAGATTCCCTGCAGAAGGAAAGGGCAACCCACTCCAGTATTCTTGCCTGGAGAATTTCATGGACAGAGGAGCCTGGCGGGCTACAGTCCGTGGGGTTGCACACGACTGAGCGACTTCACTCACTTCACTTCAGCTTAGCTATCTTCTTGGTAAGTAATAATCTGCTCATGGACAGCTTTGGGTATCATGTCTGACACCATTTCAACAAAAATCTTGCTAATTGCTTCCTTAAGCATTACAGGATTAGCACCTGACCAGGAGAATCCTTCAGCCCCTTGAAGGAGAGAGATGGCTAACTCCCACATCTGCTGCAGATGCTTCGAGGTCAGTCTCGACTCACGTATTTCATGGATAACAAGAGTCAGTCAGCTCAGTTCAGTTGCTCAGTCGTGTCCGACTCTTTGTGACCCGATGAATCGCAGCACGCCAGGCCTCCCTGTCCATCACCAACTCCCGGAGTTCACTCAAACT
>SJYQ01096655.1:296592-308588 GCA_006410935.1 Redunca redunca
CTTGGAGAATTTTGAGCATTACTTTACTAGCATGTGAGATGAGTGCAATTGTGCGGTAGTTTGAGCATTCTTTGGCGTTGCCTTTCTTTGGGATTGGAATGCAAACTGACCTTTTCCAGTCCTGTGGCCACTGCTGAGTTTTCCAAATTTGCTGGCATACTGAGTGCAGCACTTTCACAGCATCATCTTTCAGGATTTGAAACAGCTCAACTGGAATTCCATCACCTCCACTAGCTTTGTTCATAGTGATGCTTTCCAAGGCCCACTTGACTTCACATTCCAGGATGTCTGGCTCTAGATTAGTGATCACACCATCATGACTATCTGGGTCGTGAAGATCTTTTTCTACAGTTCTTCTGTGTATTCTTGCCACCTCTTCTTAATATCTTCTGCTTCTGTTAGGTCCATACCATTTCAGTCCTTTATAGAGCCCATATTTGCATGAAATGTTCCCTTGGTATCTCTAATTTTCTTGAAGAGATCTCTAGTCTTTCCCATTCTGTTCTTTTCAGCATTGATTGCTAAAGAAGGCTTTCTTATCTCTTCTTGGTATTCTCTGGGACTCTGCATTCAGATGCCTATATCTTTCCTTTTCTCCTTTGCTTTTCACTTCTCTTCTTTTCACAGCTATTTGTAAGGCCTCCCCAGACAGCCATTTTGCTTTCTTGCATTTCTTTTCCATGGGGATGGTCTCAATCCATGTCTCCTGTACAATGTCACGAACCTCATTCCATAGTTCATCAGGCACTCTATCAGATCTAGGCCCTTAAATCTATTTCTCACTTCTGTCATACCTGAATGGTCTAGCGGTTTTCCCCACTTTCTTCAATTTGAGTCTGAATTTGGTAATAAGGAGTTCGTGATCTGAGCCACAGTCAGCTCCTGGTCTTGTTTTTGTTGACTGTATAGAGCTTCTCCATCTTCGGCTGCAAAGAATATAATCAATCTGATTTCAGTGTTGACCCTCTGGTGATGTCCATGTGTAGAGTCTTCTCTTGTGTTGTTGAAAGACAGTGTTTTCTATGACCAGTGCATTTTCTTGGCCAAACTCTATTAGTCTTTGCCCTGCTTCATTCCATATTCCAAGGCCAAATTTGCCTGTTACTCCAGGTGTTTCTTAACTTCCTACTTTTGCATTCCAGTCCCCTATAATGAAAAGGACATCTTTCTTGGGTGTTTGTTCTAAAACATCTTGTAGGTCTCCATAAAAGCGTTCAACTTCAGCTTCTTCAGCATTACTGGTTGGGGCATAGACTTGGATAACTGTGATACTGAATGGTTTGCCTTGGAGACGAACAGAGATCATTCTGTCATTTTTGAGACTGCATCCAAGTACTGCATTTTGGACTCTTCTGTTGATCATGATGGATACTCCATTTCTTTTGAGGGATTCCTGCCTGCAGTAGTAGATATAATGGTCATCTGAATTAAATTCACCCATTCCAGTCCATTTTAGTTCACTGATTCCTAGAATGTCGATGTTCATTCTTGCCATCTCTTGTTTGACCACTTCCAATTTGCCTTGATTCATGGACCTGACATTCCAGGTTCCTATGCAATACTGCTCTTTACAGAATCGGACCTTGCTTCTATCACCAGTCACATCCACAGCTGGGTATTGTTTTTGCTTTGGCTCCATCCCTTCATTCTTTCTGGAGTTATTTCTCCACTGATCTCCAGTAGCATATTGGGCACCTACTGACCTGGGGAGTTCCTCTTTCAGTATCCTATGATTTTGCCTTTTCATACTGGAAATACCAGGGAAGAGGCTTTTCCCCTTGCTGTCCACCAAACAGCCCATCAAAATGATGAGCCCCATCACATCCTCAGGGATAACAACCTCTATGACCAAGGGAATGAAGGCTCTTCACTGTGAGTCATACCAGGGCCCATGGGACCACCTGTAACACAGAGCTTCTTTCCAGTAAGCAAATATCAAAAGTGAAAACACAGCCCACGTTTTTGAAGAATGTATCTTTCAAGCAAAAATAAAGTAATCCAAGCTTTGAAAACTGGATTCTTCCATTCCTTAAAAAGAGTTGAGATTGGCAGGACGAAACCAACCCAGTTCTTCTGTGGGTTTTTTTTTTTTCTTTTTGGCCACACCATAAGGCATGTGGTTATCTGAGTTCCCTGACCAGGGATTGAACCCTTGTACCCTGTATTGGAAGTCTTAACCACTGGACCACCAGGAAAGTCCCCCTGTTTGTTTGAAGCTAGCCCAGCACTAACCCCTAGTCACTGCTGGTTAAGCCCCTACCACACAACATTCTGCCAAAGAATTGATGCTTTTGAATTGTGGTGTTGGAGAAAACTCTTTGAGTTCCTTGAACTGCAAGGAGATCAAACCAGTCAATCCTATAGGAAACCAATCCTGAATACTCATTGGAAGGACTGATGATGAAGCTGAAGCTCCAATACTTTGGCCACCTGATGCAAAAAACTGATTCATTAGAAAAGACCCTGATGCTGGAAAAGACTGAAGGCAGGAGAAGGGGATAACAAAGGATGAGATGGTTGGATAATATCACTGACTCAATGGACATGAGTTTGAGCAAACTCCAGGAGACGGTGAAAGACAAGGAAGCCTGGTGTGCTGCAATCCATGGGGTCACAAAGAGTCAGACATAACTGAGTGAGTGAATGACAATACAACATCCCAGTCTGTTCCACCATGGAGAAAAGTTCACCATCCCAGCCAACCCTTTGTTTGGGTTTCAGGCAAAACATCCAGATGTCCATAAAATCATTTCTTAGCTGGATGTCACCAAATTTGTTGGTAAGATGGGAGGAAGAAGTGTTTCAGCCATTAGGGAGCTTCAGTTTCCCTGAACCTGTCATTCAGTTGGGCCAACCAACTGCAGGATAATCATAGGTGCAGCCTTCACCAGCCTTTTGATTTTTCCTTTCTTCTTTGACCATGCTGATAGGCATCTGTTCCAGTCACTCTGGTTGTATAACAATGACCCCCAAAATCAGTGGCAACAAATGACCATTTCTTACGTGCATGGATTCTTTGGGTCAGGAATTTGTGCCAAACACAGAAGGGATGGCTTGTCCCTGCTCCACACAGTCTGGGGCCTCAGCTGAAAGACTCCCTGGGAGGGGGGCCGTGGCAGGAGGCACTCCTCAGTAGCATCTCTGCGCCTGCGTTGTCTCACCGCATGAGTGCTCGAGCAGAGGGGCTGCAGTAGAGCTGGACTTGTGTCCCAAGTCACAAAGATGTGACTGGAAGCTGAACTGGGTGTCTTTCGTGACTTAATCCTCAGGAGTCAAGCAGTGTCATTTCTGCCTCATTCTGTCAGTCAAGGCAGTTACCAAGGTCTGCCTGGGTTCAAAGAAAAGCAACGAAGATCCCAGCTTGATAGAAGAAAGCCAGCTTCACCATTTAAGAAAAGCAAATGGGACAGGACAGATATTGGACGGCCACCTTTGGAAAAACACCACAGGCTATAACACCTATGTCTGGAGCAGCACCCATCGTGTATGTCATCCTGTATGTATGAAACAGGGGTCCCTGTTTCACCAGCGCACTGAGAGGCTACTGAAGGCAGATGGTTTCCACTCTACTGATGAGACTGAAAAACCTAGGCTGTGCAAGCCTCTGCAACCCCATCATTCTCCTACCCTGTACCCCATCAGCCTGTCCCACCACCAACCCCTCAGGCTAGGTGAGGAGGAGCTCTTTTTACTGCCCGACTTTCACACTCAAGCCATTTGTAAGGGGAAACACACACAGCTGAGACCCTTGACCTTACTGCCACTTCCAAATTCAACCTCACTGTCATAATATCTTTTGCAATAATTCTCCTAGAGGCAAAAAAAAAAAAAAAGCCTTTGGTTACCTACAGTTCTAGACAATTTTGACCTCAACCTGCCGCTGCTTCCACAGCTCCCCTGGGACAGGACTACTGCCCCAGTGACACCGCAGGTCCCAGTCACGCTGACTTGAACTCGTCCTCGTTTTCAGTGTACTTGACACCACAGCCTTTCTATTTTCTTGAAACTCTCACTTCCTTGTTTTTGTGATATTGTGCTATTTTAGTTTCTACTAATTTTCTCTTTCCTCTTCTTCCACCTGGTCCCAGTATTTCTCAGCACTACTTTGACAGTTTCTAGGTGCTCATCAACACTAGTAGGTTCCAACAAGCCCTTGAAGCTGAGGACTCCCCAACTGCCGTCCCAACCCTAACCAGTCACCCAGGACTAATTCCTATATTTCAGCTGTCTCCAGGATCATTCCATTTGCCCAAAACCAAACTAATCATATTCTCCCTACAAAAAAGCAAGTATTCAAACAACAAAATAAAAGAGAGAGAAAAAAAAACTGTTCCTTCTCTAACTTCCTCATTCTAGTTATTAGTGACACTATTTTCCAAGATTTGAAACTTGTCTAGACAAGCATCATCTTTGACTCTTCCTCTTACTTCTCACCTTGCACAACCTCTACTGAAGCTGCGTCACTGGATTTTAGATCTAGAAGGAACTTTCACAATAACCAGTCTGCATTCATTAAACAAATAAGAGAACAGGGGCTCAGACTTCTTGGTTTCTGATCTCAAGTTCTTCTGACCCAGAGCACGAGGCGCCTTCCAGTAACAAGACTTTTCAACCCCATCTTTGCAAAGCCTCCTCACAAATCTATTTTCTTAGTGAATCAGAAGACCTGGGTTTGAGCCCTCAGAAGTTGTCTGACCACAGGCAAGTGGCATGGTAACAACTGTTAAAACCGCCTTCTCATTAAGAATTTACAAAAGCAAACAGATTAAATTTAAACTCCTCAACTGGGTATTCCATGCCTCCTCCTCCCCACAAAGGGGCCAACTTTAATTTCCAACCTGATTTCTCACTGAAACAAAATCTGTTTCAGTTGGCAGCTCTTCTTCTCGTCCTCCCTTTCCTCATTTCTGGCTCTGGACTTTTGCTCACCGCTTCCCCATCTGGAGGAGTCCTTACACCTCTGTAAATGAAAAACAGACACTTCCTCCATGGCTCAGATTAAGGCCCTACTTGCTTCATGAAAGTGTCCCTGACCAACATTCCCCGGGGAGTCTTTCCGTCTCCACAGCATCTCAGCTCTGTTCCAAAATCTTACATGCAATCGTCTATCACCTAAACTGCTTCACACAGCTGCGCAGTGTTCTTCAAACCAGGAAACAGACAGAGTATCAGGAATTCAATAAATGTGTAACAAATGTCTGCAAAGTGATTTTTACAATGAAACATCTGACTGGGGAGTTGCCTAGGGTGTGGGTTCCAGTCCTGGTTGGGGAACTAAAATCCCACGAACTATGCAGCAAGGCAAAAAGAAAAAGAAACATCTGAAACATCTGATGGATTTAAAAGGAGAAAATGAGACTTGACTTATATTCAATTTTATTGGATAATAGTACTCTGTAAATAAGGATAACTTTTCTCAACATTGTGAATAAAGTGCACAACGCTTGCCTTCAAGGAGCTCATAAAAGGTTCTACACAGAGACAAGAGATAGTTAGAGAATAAGACAATGTAACACATATTGTTTTGCTCATCTGCTTACTTACACCATTATTTCAACAGGATCCATAGCCAAGAACACAGAAATAAAACTATCCTTCTTTAGGCACACAAAGCCTCCAAACCAGCAAAATATTAAAGGAACACAATATTTATGCCTTTTCCCTACAGGAGAGGCTCACTTGGTACAAAATATTCTCATATTCCATCACTCAATTTCTTTCTTTTTTTTTTGGGGGGGGGGTCATTGCAGACTTTATTTTTTTTATTTATTATTATTTTTTTAATTTTTATTTTTACTTAATTTTGCTTTACAATACTATATTGGTTTTGCCATACATTGACATGAATCCGCCACCACCACTCCATTTCTTAACGGCTTATTTTGATTACAAGCTGCAAACAAAAGAGGGGTAAAAACTACAGATCCCAAAACTCAAAACGGGATCATTCATTCAACAAACACTATGTAGGACCTTACTGAACACAATGATGACAAAAACATGATTCAAATATGGTGTGTTTAACCTAGCAAATTAGTCAAGGTTTCTTCAAATGAGCATCTCAGTATTGGCAAGGGATCAAGGGAAATGGGTCAGTCAAACTTTGCCTGGTGGAGTGGGGAGTAGAGTGGAAAGGAGCGTATCCTGGAAGGCAACTTGGTAACATGTGTCAGAAACTTTGAAAATGTGCTCTCGCCCACTCAATTAGCAATTCTCCTAGAGGAATAAAGGCTGTGGAAATAATCAGGAACAGCAATGAAGACCTGTGACAAGCAGGGCTTATCATTACAATAATTGTAATAATGAGAAATTTAGAAACATCATAAATGTCATCCCAGGTGATAAATTATATTACACTTATATGACAAAATACAAAGGCAGTCATTAAAAAGCCTCCCCACCAAAGGCATGCTAAGGGTATACAGATATACAGATGAAAAGATTGTAAGACAGTATGATCCCAATTTCTTCATGATTAATAGTAACAACAATACCAATTTATATAAATCCTGGCCTTTCCAATTACAAGCTTATGAACTTGGAAGTTTATTTTTTTTTAACTAATTTTGTTCATTTGTAAAATGATAATAATAACAGTCACTAGTGAAGTTGCTCAGTCGTGTCTGACTCTGTGACCCCATGGACTGTAGCCTACCAAGCTCCTCTGTCCATGGGATTTTCCAGGAATAGTACTGGAGTGGATTGCCATTTCCTTCTCCAGGGGATCTTCCCGACCCAGGGATCGAACCTGGGTCTCCTGCATTGTAGACAGACGCTTTACCGTCTGAGCCACCAGGCAAGTCCAATAATAATAGTACTAGTACCTAGTTCATAAGGATTAAAATGGCAGCCCCTGGCAGGTTCTCAGCACAGTGACGGATATATGATAAGCACTCAAAAACTGATGGGTACTATTACATAAAACTATTAACAGAAACAGATAAGAAAGACACCAAATTTTAACTATTTCTGGATGATGGCATTTCAATGAAAATTTTTTTTTAAAATATTTACGCACGTGGCTGCACTGGGTCTTAGTTGTGGCACGCGGGATCTTTAGTTTCAGCATTCGAACTCTTAGTTGCAGCATGTGGGATCTAGTTCCCTGACCAGGGACTGATCCCAGGTCCCCTGTATTGGGAGCTTCAGAGTCTTAGCCACTGGACCACCAGGGAAGTCCCTTCAATGAATTTTTAATCCTTTTAAAAATACTTTTATTTCCTACGTTTTCTAAAATGAGCATGTTACTTTAAATGTTACTCCAAAATAAAAACAAAACAAAAAACCAGTAAGACATGGTCTTTCCTCTTAGAAAGGGCAGACTTTTGGAAGGAGACACATAAACAGACATTTAAAAGAGAATGTTTACTGAGCACTTGATGGATGCCCCAAACTGTGCCAAGACAACGTACAGGCCTTAACTCATTTAATCCTCATAACCGATAAAGCAGGCATTGTTAAGCCAATTTTGTACCTAAAGAAACAAGTTCAGAGAGGATAATGAACATGTTACATCAAATAATGGATACAGGTGAGATTCCAACTTTAGATCAGCCTGATTTACACAGTTCAGTTCCTTCACCAAATCTCACTGCTTCTGGAAGTCACCTAAAAAGAAAAATAACATCCAGAGCACGCATTTCCTTTCCCTTTGCACCTAGCTTTGTTTTTCTTACAGAATCAACCACCACCTGATATACCGTATATTTGTTCACTTGTTTACCACCTGTCCCTAGAATATAAGCTTCATAAGGACAGGAATGTCGTTTGTTCACTGCTGGAGCTTTCGCCCCTGGTAAACGAACAGAGAATAGACACTTGGTAAGTGTTTTAGAATGAAGGATTCTGGACAGAGCTGTGACCTGATCATGTCTCCAAGGTCACATCCGGCAGCAGTGCAAATGAAGCTTGCTGAAGAGGCCACTTATAAGAGTCCAGGAGGGAGAGGACAAGGACATGAATGAGGGCGGAGGAACCAAAACCAGAGAGGAAGAGAATTCCAGAGATATCCTGGGGATGTACTAAGAGGACCTGATGACCAAGTGGACACAGGACTGATACAGAGTGTGGAGTCGGGAGTGAATAGGGCGAACAGAAGGAAGGCATTTTTAGGTAGGGGGAAGGAATTGAAAAAGAATTGGGGGTAAGATACCCATCCCATAGCATGGGAGATGTCAAACAATTAGTAAAATACACAGAAGAACACTTGGGAGAGAGTTGGGTCAGAGTGACTAGGGTGCGGGATGTACGCAGAACCACCTGATGCAATGGGAATAATTAAGCTCACTCAGTGAGAACACACATGAAGTGGGTCAACTAGGCAAACTACAAGTGAAGGGCCGGTCTCAGTTCATTCAGTAGGGCTAGGAGTTCTGGGAGCAAAAATACCACTGTGAATATTTGTGCCAGGTAGAGCTACACCTGCCCGAAGAGCCCAGCTGCCTGACTGTGGTGGTTTTCTCCCATGTTCTGGTGTTCTGCTCTGAATGAGACATCGACAGTATCAAAATCTCACAAAGTGAACCTCAAACACTCAGACACCAACCACTGAATATTTAAATTAAAACAGCTTTCTAACTGGTCTCCTTTTTAATCTTTCTTCACACAGATGCACCAAACACTACTACCAAATCAATATTCTCAGGACCCTAATTTCATGCCATTTCCCTGCTTTTCGTAACTATTCATGGGGTTCTCAAGACAAGAATACTGAAGTGGTTTGCTATTCCCTTCTCCAGTGGACCACATTTTGTCAGAACTCTCCACCATGACCTGTCTGTCTTGGGTGGCCCTACACGGCATGGCTCATAGTTTCACTGAGTTTCAAAAAAGCTGAGTGCCAAAAAATTGATGCTTTTGAAACTGTGGTGTTGGAGAAGACTCTTGAGAGCCCCTTAGACAGCAAGATCAAATCAGTCCATCCTAAAGGATATCAGTCCTGAATATTCATTCATTGGAAGGACTGATGCTGAAGCTGAAACTCTAATACTTTGGCCACCTCATTCGAAGAGCTGACTCATTGGAAAAGACCCTGATGCTGGGAAAGACTGAGGGCAGGAGAAGGGGACGACAGAGGATAAGATGGTTGGATGGCATCACCGACTCGATGGACATGAGTTTGAGCAAGCTCTGGGAGTTGATGATGGACAGGGATGCCTGACATGCTGCAATCCATGGGGTCCCAAAGGGTCGGACACAAATGAGCAACTGAACTGAACTCCCTGCTTTGAAAACTTCCAATGGCCTCAAGATGAGCTCATCTTGATTTTATTCTACCTATTCTGTGAAGTGTTAACAGTATGAGGAGAACTAGGCAGCTGAATGTTGAATCCTGGGTCTACCACCTATTAGCTTTGTGACCCTGGGGAAGTAACTCAACCCGTCTGTGGTAGCTCAGTTTCTCATCTGTTAAATGGGGCTAATACCCACACCATAGAACTCTTCTTGCAAAGTGGTAATTCTTATAAAGTGCTTACTGAGCTTGCAACACCTGGCATAGATGTTGCATCCTTTAAATGTCAGCTATTATTATTATTACTTCTCCAAATAAACTTCCTACTCCATCTGGGATGCCCTCCTTGATTTCTAAACACACCATGCCCATCTGAGGGCCTTTGCTGGTCGTGTTCTCATCCATGAACCACCATTCCTTACCAATCACAACCACCAAAGAGAACTTATTCAACATTTATGCTATATATTCAAGGTGGCAGGCTGGAAATACAGGAAAAACAAACAGTTCCAACCCTCAGAGCGCAAAGTAATGATGACAGAGAGCCAGAGGAAGAGGTGCGATAATGTGTTACAGGTGTCAAGGAAGCACTTTCTGGAGGCAGTGGAGATGCTGACTTTGAATGCTGAAAGCTGATGAGTGCAACCGGCAGAGTGGATACATATAGGGTCAGAGCACCCAGTCCCATAGTCACGGTCACTGTAGTGAGTCTGGAGATCCTGGAGTTCTGGGCAGGTACAGTGAGCAAAGGGTAGAGGAAGGCTGCATCACAAGGCCAGGAAATCTTGCGACTTTCCTCCAGGCAACAGGCAGCCACTAAATGATGTTAAGTAGGGAACTCCTGCTTGGGTTCTAGAAAAGCTAGCTACACCTGTCCTGCCCAATATGGACGCCACATGTAACTGCTGAACTACGCCAGCGTGACTGTGGGACTAAGTTTTAAATTTTAATTAATTTAAATTTACAAACTGATACTCAATTCACTTAACCAAAAAATTTAAAAATATACTTGGAACAACTTGGGTATGTGAATCTACTTTTTCAACTGTAAGTTTAATGAATTCTAAAAACAGATCAAGTGTCTCTGATGAAAACTCAGCATCCAAATTGAGATGTGCTGTAAGTGTAAAACACACACCAGATTTGAAGACAGCACAAAAAGGGTGAGAGTCTTCGTTAATAATCTTTATAATTATCACATGTTGAAATATTTTGACTATACCAGGTTATCGATGACATTAAAATTAACTTTACATGTTTTTCACTTTCCCTGTGTCTACTAGGAAATGTAAAATGGCATGTGTGGCTCACACTGCATTCTGGAGAACACTCGTCCAACAAAACCAAGGCAGACCCAAGAGGAAAGAGGCTGGAAGCAGGAAGACCAATTAGAGACTCTTCTTGATGAGTCCAGGAAAGACACCCAGGACTGAATCATCTAAGTGATACCCATCTTCAAAACCCAAATCAAGACTTGCTACTACGTCCAAAGCTTTTCCAATCGTAACCTTTCCTAATGGGATGCCTTTCTCCAAACTACTAGGGGACTTAATCATCTGTAGGATTCACTTCAGCACTTAATCATTTCTACTTAATTATTGGGTGTTTCTCAGATTAGACTATCACCTCCTAAGCTAAAGGTCACAATTTAGGCTTCTTTCATTTTTCCACATCAGGCAGTGAGTGTATTTTCAAAACTTTTAATAAACAGAGGTACATGGCTCCCTATATATTTCACCACATTATCTGGAGACACTTATGTAGCTAATTTTACTTTTCCATAGCAAAAGGTTTTGATATCTTAAAGATATGAGCCAAAACAATGTACATGTCAAACAAGACTCCTGGCCAATGTTCCAATAAAGCAGTGATATCTAATCTGTGAGCAAGCCCTGGCAAACTGTACTATCAGGAAAAAAAGTCAAGATGGCAGAGCAATTTAGCATTTTCACAAATTCCATTTAAAAATGAAACAAAAAAATTCTGATTATCTACAGCCTCCACTGCCAGACATAACCTTTGAAACCCAAGAATTAAGAACGTTTAAAGGAAAACCACACAGCTTTCACATTTAAAAATTAACCCCTAAAACAAAATCAATTCTTCTAATAACATTTTCCAGGTAGAGATCCATGTATTATTTATCATCTAAACTCAGATTTTCCCATCTAAAGTCAGGTGAAGGCAAAAATTTTTAGGGAAATGTTAAAATATATATATAAATGTATCTTACTGTATCATGGATAATAAAGTGTTTCACCTAGAGTATCACTTAAATTTTCTTAGAAGAACCTTTAAAAAAAAAAATCACATGCACCCTCAAGCAACTAGTCAGCCTTTACCCCTACCAAAATAGAAATAGGGAGCTAGGAACTAGTTGAAAGCAAAGCAGTACTTTAGGGTGATTAGCACTGATCTCTCAGGAACTTTGCAGTTCTCAAAATTTTAACGTCTGTTTGACATGTAAAACAAAAGCTGACAAGTTGTAACAACAGGATCCATCTTCCCTGAATTTGTTTAATGGCTACAAAGCCTATATAACAGAGTGCCATTAAAGTTTCTGGGTATCTGCAAACAACTGAGTAATCAAAGATGGAGTCACGACAGCTCACAAGGAAAAATAAGTTTAAGGCTATTCAAGTCTGAAGGCAGAGGAAGAAATGGGGGAAACCTGTCAAACAGCCTGGATGAAATCAGGGAGTTAAAAAGCAAGCGCTCATTTCCTTTAGCACTGTGGGAAAAACCCGGTGCTAACAGAAAGCTA
>SJYQ01096657.1:0-34813 GCA_006410935.1 Redunca redunca
GTAACACACAGTTGTAACGAGGGACCACAATACCTCCCCAGGGAGCCCAGGGGAGCATGATGCTGCACGTCCACCCCAGGGCCAGTGAATCAGAAACTTGGACATGGCCCAGGAATCCATGCTTAATGTCACCAGGGGATCCCAACACATTGTCCATATAGACAATGGAGCCAGTTTTAAAAAATCAGGGAGAAATGAAGGGCGAGAACAGGAAAAACTAATCAGAAAACATGACGGCAGACAAGCGGTTGCTTTGGGAGGGGGCGCTCACCGGAGGGGTCTGAGGAAGCTAGGAGGGCTGCCGCCTGCCCTGGGGGATGGGTGCATGGCACACACGGGTGCAAAAACTCATCTCACTGTGCCCCTAAGTGAGTGCATGCTTTACTGTTGTTCAAACCACCCAGTCTGTGGCGCTGCATCATGGCAGCCTTAGCAAACTTAATATACACACTCTCTCTCCCCACCAGGCTGTTCAGAGAATGAAACAATCTTCAAAGTCACCATTTTAACTGCATGATATCTTTCTCCAACTTCATTGGACGTGGGAAGACAAGGATATTTTTATGATACAAAAATGTAGCAAAAAATGAGAGACTCCTTAAAGAGAACCTGCAAATCAAAGTGTCCAGCCTCTGCGTAGTTTTCCTGGTAAACCCTTTCTTTCTGTAAGGCTGTATGGTTCTGCCTGAGGCCTTCAAGAAAGAAATACCACAGGCACACACTCAGCCTCACTGTGGTTCACAAGTCTGAGGCCTGGGCAGAAATTGTGTGGTCCTTGAAGAGCGCCTAACCGAGGGGACAATGTGAACTGAGGGCCATAAAGAAAAAACAACTCAAGATCATACACCAAAAAAAATGTCTAAAATCTCAGCCTTGTTTTTAACTTGTATAAAAATATCAGGTTCACTGTTTAAGGGCAAAAATTACTGCAGTAAGAACGAAGAAAGAAAAAAAAAAAACCCAATCCTGGCTAGATAGAAGAAAAGATTTGCTCAGGAGAAATGGCCATGTGGGGGAGGGGAGGCAGCTATTCAAAGATGCTGCCGGCTTGGAGGCTTCAGGCTGGTTAACAATTAGCCACAGCAACTCAGCGGCCCCTGCTTAAACCTCAGGAGCTCCACGTGGCATAAATTCTCTGGGCTGTAACAGGGGGACTGGATAAAAATCAAGTCTAGGCAGGAAAGGGACACACTTCTGAGGGGCTGTTACCTAGGGCTGACCAATGACTGCGTCCACTTTTCTGCACAACCATTACACTTAAATAAGTGCGATGATCCAAATGCTGGTGTCCCCCCTAGAGTTCACGCTGGACTCCCAACTCCCAAAGATGATGGTATTAGTGGCTGGAGGCTTTGGGAGGTGTTTAAACCCTGAGGGTGCAGCCCTCATGAATGGAATTAGTGCCCTTACAAAAGAGGCTCCAGATTGCTCCCCTGCCCCTCCCACCACGTGGGGACACAGCAGGAAGCCTGTGACCAGGGAGAGGGGCCTCACTCGACCAGACTGCACCCAGATCTCGGACTCCAGCCTCCAGGACTTGGAGAAGTAAATTCTGTTGTTTATAAGCCACCTGGTCTGTATTTTGTTACAGCAGCCTGAACAGACTAAGAAAGTTTAATAAGTTAACAACAGAAAAAGATTATACCCAGGGCTGGCTATAAACTCCCACGCTTCTTCAGATGCCAACCAATATGGTGAGGGCAGTGAAGACTTAGGTTTATTTTCATTTTCTCTTACTCATACAGACAGGACCTCAGGGCAAAAGGGGATCTTAGCAGCTGTTTGGCCAGGGGGACTAGGATGGAGCCAGCACCCCCTCTGTCCTTACTGGTGTATCCTTAGGAACTTCTATCATCTCTCTTCCTTGTTGTAAAAGGACAAGGCCAGACTGTGAGTCTCAAGTCTCCTGCAGCTGGACAGACCACAGGTCCTGGTTGGGCAGCTTCCACCTGCAGGTTTCCACTTCCAGAGTCACTGTCGCCCACCTGTCTCTTCCCTCTGTCTCCCACAAGCTCATCTTACAAACAGAGGTTCAGTTTGGTATGTGCCGCCAATCTCCTAAGCACGTGATACAAGCACAGGGCTAACTCCTACCGGCTAGCAAGGGAACAAAACACACTCTTGAGCCCTGGACAAAGGCTTTCAGCTGAATGAGGCTTTAAAACCATCTGTCTGAGGTTGTTTTGATGGGGCTGTGTGTCTCGCCCTGGGAGGGCTGTGAGAACAAGGGCCACACTATGGTGCGAGGAAGGGACCCTGGGGGGTCCCTGGGCTTTTCATCTCCAGCTGTTAAAATGCTACGTGGCAGCTGGTGGTGATAAAGCCACTGGGACCAACAGGGAATGGTCGTTGGTCCTTGTCCTCCTTCCTCACTGTGAAGCCAGGCCTTCTCTGGAAAAGGCCCTGCACACCCAGCCTTCTCTCTCCAGGTGCCAGGAACACCTAGGTGCCCTTGACTCCTGCAGAGTGGCAGGCCCAGCTCAAAACCAAATCCACACAACGATAGTAACCCCCCGCCCTCCACTCCTCAGACTAAAAACAGTTCTAGAAAAGCCAAAATTGGACGAGAACAGAAACATGCAAATGAGTTCCTGGATTTAGGGGGTTTCCCTCCCTGAACTTGGGGGCTGGGAGCACAGGGTCCTCTGAAAGCCTACTTAGCGGGTTCCACCCAGAGCACGGGGAGCAGCACTTCAGACACCTGGGGGTCTCGTTACCACGAGGGATCCAGGGCGGGGCCTGGAGTCTGTGTTTCTAACCAATTCCCAGATGGTGGGGGTCTGTGACAATCTCGGGAGTGAGTGCCTCCTGGATCCCTGTCTTCAGGAGGTGCTGGGTGGAGACAGTGACCATCACCCTCAACTTGACAGATAGGGATGGGGACCCTGACACCGCCTGGTTTGCCCAAGACAGCTCAGCAAACTCTTGGAACAACTCAAAAGAAGCTGGTACATTTCAGCCTGTGTGGGGTCCCCTGTTCTACATCAGAAGGGGGTCAGGAAGCCACGAGTCTGTCTGTGGGGGGACTCAAGCTTCTGTTCTTTGCTGACCGTTTACAGTCTATATACTGGCCGTAATACCAGATACTGTGGGGTATTTGAATCAGAAAGACTCTGTCTGATGGTTAAGACCAGAAACATGACATTTTATTCCTTGCCAGAGCTGGGTGTATGGTTGCAGATAAAATACATGATGGTCAGTTAAACTTGAATTCCAGATAAACAAAGACTACCTTTCTAGTATAATTATGCCCCATATATTCCTTGAGATATACTTACACTGGAAAAAGAAAAAAAAAAAGTACTGTTTCTCTGAAATGCCAATTTAACAGATAGTCCTGGATATTTATTTGCAAAGTCTGGCAACCCTAACAGGTGGGAATGATGAGATAAGAACACTTCCTGCTTCATCACTGTTGACCTTAAAGAAAACCCCAGGGACACTGACACTGTCCCAGGATGCACAACTTCTGACTCCAAGGACTGTGCCATCTTCTCTTTTAGTCCATTTCTCTGAATGGAGTTTCATCTTCTTAGCTAGCTTAATATGACAGAATCATGCATTTTTTAGCCAGTATTATGAGTTGAATCAAGCAAAACTCCTGTGAAGTCCAAACTGCCAGCACCTCAGAACGTGAGCTCATTTGGAGTCAGAGTTATTGCAGATGTAAATAGTTGAGATGGGACCATGATGGAGTAGAATGTGTTTTAATCTGATATGACTGACGTCCTTACAGAAAGAGAAACTGGATGCAAAGATGGCTGCAAACACAAAGACTGGTGTCCCGCTGGTCCAAGCCAGGGAGCACAGCCCTGCTGACACCTTAATCTTACACTTTTACAGCACATGTTACATTTCTGTTGCTTAAGCCACTCAGCTTGCGGCATGTTGTTGACACCAACTGGCCTATAAACACACGCTGGGGGCTGGAAAGAAGAGAGGAGATGGAGAAAAGGAAACTGGGAAGAAACTCCTCAGCGCTCCCACTGGCTGTTTCCTGTAGAACCTGAACACCTCCGCCGAGGGAGGTTAGGGATTTAGAAACAGGAGGCCAGTTACATGAAAACCGTCGCTGCTCTCCTAAAATCCACATGTTAAACACTGATTTGAACAAGTCGCAAGCCACTGAAAGAAGAAACCTTAGAAATCAGAACTGACCCTGGTTCTACAAATAGGACTCATCCTGAAGAAGCTGCAGGCTGGAAGAGATGTGAGTGGGAGGGTTTTTAAGTTGTTGTGTTTTTTTTTTAATTTTTATTTTGATGGCCCATGGGTTTAGTTGACCCCACAGCATGTGGAATCTTAGTTCCCCGACCAGGGATCAAACCCGAATCCCTGCATTGGAAGGTGGGTTCTTAACCGGCGGACCACCAGGGAAGTCCCAAAGAGGGGCGTGTGGTGGTGGTTTAGTCACTAAGTTGTGTCCGACTCTTGCGACCCCATGGACTGTAGCCCGCCAGGCTCCTCTGTCCATGGGATTCTCCAGGCAAGAATACTGGAGTGGGTTGCCATTGGTGTGGGGTTTAAATCCGCAGCTTCAAGGGCCCTCTGCCCTGGGTTGTGAACTGCTTCTTTCCAGTGAGAAGCTGGCCCTCCTCTGCAACTTACAAACCAAATACCACCATACTGGTCTGGTGACCAAGGAGCTCAAAGCAAAATTAAGCAGGCTGCTCCAAGTGCACCGTCTCTCTGGGTGATGTGCCAGTCTTATTTTGAACAGCCCCAGTGGCAAGATTTAAACAAACGCCAGGCTCTTCTGCAATACTTCATCTCCTCCGTCAGGACACCCCTCCACCTCTACCCAGGCCTTATTCTGGCTTGCATGGCGATTCCAGGACACAATTGCCCCACCTGAGAAAAATGCCGAACTTCACTGGCTCCAGACACACTGGCCTTGGTTCAGTTACTAGAACGTGCCGAGGTGTCTGTGCCTCACCTGGGGGCTTTGTGCATGCCAATCCGGGTCTGGAATGTTCCTTCTTCTGCACACACCCCCCTCCCCAACCCCTTCACACCAGCTGTTTACCAGAAGTTCAAACAGCAGTTTCCCACAAACATCTGGTAATCACCCTTCGATGTTTCCTTATCGCACAACCTGTATGCTCCTTTCGACACCCATATCACAACTGTAATTATTTATTGTTTGCTGTGTAGTACCTATTCCCTCCCTAATAAACGGTTAAGTTTCATGAGTCAGAGATCAGATGTGTTTCATGAATTACTTTACAGTCCGGGCCTGGCACACAGCAGGCACACAAATATTTGTCTGGATTAATCAATTAACTAATTGGTTAAAACAAACAAATGAGGGCAGGATAGGAAGCGCCTCCTGCTCAGGAGCTCTGGGTTTGGCCGGGGAGCAGGAAGCCTCGCTTGTTACCCTTGTTGTGAAGAGGGACGCTTTTAGGATATCACTTGTCGCCTAATTTCTCCTGGAAAGTTTCAGACTGAAACAATCAATCCCCTGGTCATGATCTGGCTTTACAAACAGGCCCTTCCTACAATAAAGCCACGTCCCACTCACACATGCTTCAACCACAGTACATTCTCCCAGTAATGAACAAAGCAAGGCTGGGCTAGTATCTGGCAGGCAGCCCCTCTAAGTCGATTTTGGGTAGAAAGGTAAAGAAAATACAGGCACCACCTCTGATAGGTGCGCATCTCTTTGCTGTATCTCTTTGACTTAGTTGCTAGGTCGTGTCCAGCTGTTGTTTAGTTGCTAAGTTGTGTTGGACTTGTAACCCCACGGACTGTAGCCCACCAAGCTTCCTCTGTCTGTGGAATTTTCCAGGCAAGAATACTGGAGTGGGTTGCCATTTCCCTCCCCAGGGGATCTTCTTCAACCAAGGATTGAACCTGTGTCTCCTGCATTACAGACGGATTCTTTACCACTGCATGAGCAGGGAAGCTCCTGGATATCTCTTTACGAATTAATAAACTGGCATTCTGACATTTTTTAAAAGCCTATGCATTTGGGCTTCCCTAATAGCTCAGTTGGTAAAGAATCTGCCTACAATGCAGGAGACGCTGGTTCGATTCCTGGGTCAAGAAGATCTGGTGGAGAAGGGATAGGCTACCCACTCCAGTATTCTCGGACTTCCCTTGTAGCTCAGGTGGTAAAGAATCCGTCTGCAATGTGGAAGACCTGGGTTCGATCCCTGGGTTGGGAAGATCCCCTGGAGAAGGGAAAGGCTACCCACTCCAGTATTCTGGCCTGGAGAATTCCAGGGACTATACAAGTCCATGAGGTCACAAAGAGTCAGACACAATTGAGTGACTCTCAAAAAAAAAAAAAAAAAGCATTTGATCCTATCTATAAAAGACATGATTTATGAGTCCTAAGAATTAGATGCCTGAGGGTATTTGGGCAATACATATATAAAACCTTTATAATGTACATACTACTTGACACAGAAATTCTAGTAATAGGAATTTATTTTTAAAAAATCATGCATGTAGGAAGTCACAAGAATGTTTACTGCAGCACTATAAAAACTGCAGACTTAAATATCCAACAACGTATGACTGAATACATAACTGTGGTAATCCTTATTAATAAGTTTTCTGTAGTTTTTGCAAATGCCTAATTAAATGGAAGAATAATGAATGACATAGGGAAAAGGTTCATCATATGCTAACAGCAGAGAAGTGGGTTATATGAATCAAGATTACAAAATGCTAACTGTAGTCTTTGGGTGATAGAGTCATGTATAATTTTTATCTTATGTTTACCTGTATTTTATTAGTTTCCTGTGAGAGTCATAAATGTACTTTGGAAAACATTTAAAACTAAACTGTAACCAATCACACACCAAAAAATACTATACAACTCGACTTATAGGAGGCCCTAGAATAGTCAAATTTATAGCAACAGAAAGTAGACTGGTAGTGGGCAGGGGAGAATGGTGAGTCATTTAAGAGCTACAGAGTTCAGTTTTGCAAGATGAAACAGTCCTAGAGATGGATGGATGGTGGTGAAGGAAGTTCATACCACTGAATTGGTACACTTTAAAATAATTAAGATGGTAAACGACATGTGTATTTTAGCCCAATTTTTTAAAAAACCAAAATACTTTTTAAAATGCTAAATGCATAAATCGTAAGTATAGCTGGGTCCAGAGTTGCCCTAGTTATTACGATTTTCAAAAGACATAGGTACAGAAGGCCGAATTTGACCCTGGACCACATGGCAAGGAGCAAGATGGTCCGTGTGCCCACCAGGCTGGTGTGTGCTTTGGGATGAGCTGGCCGTGCCATTTCCTATCTCTTCTGTCATGAGTATGGTGTTTTCTTCCTCTCCAACCAGCTCTGATTCTAGATGAAGGGCTGAGTAAGCTGTCCCCAGGGTGTGACTTCCCCTCGAGCCTAGCTACAGAGACTGCAGGGGCAGGCGAATCTGGGAGAGACGCCAGCCATGTCCTGCAGAGGCCATGGTTTAAGAGTTTTGCCCCCAATGCCCTTCAGGTAGCCTCTGGTGGAGCCAAGTCAAGAAAGAAATCTTACCTCCATGTTCAGACAACTCACCTCCGCACTGCAGGATGAAGAGGGAGGACTGGATTCAGGGAAGAACATTTCCCCCTTTATTCACCAGGAGGGCCCCAGAGATGCCCACCCACTTCCTGGAAGTGGACCTCAGAACCCCAAGCTTGCAGAGCCCCTGGCTGAGCACTGCACGTGGCCCACATCTTTTCAGCAACAGGAAGTCGGATGCTGAGTCTAAACATCCAAAATGATCAAACATGGCACAGGAAAAGGAAGTTTTCCAAGAACTTTTGGGTTAACAGGGCCCAAAAAAGAGACCAGTGCTTTCCTTACCTGCTGTAGGCATGCTAACATTGTACTGAGGTAAGATAAATAGGAAGGCAGTCTTGGCGGTGACCTGTGAAACAGAGGGAAAAGTTCCAAGTTAGCTTCTTGGCCACATTAAAAAAAAAAAAAAACACAACCAGCAAAGCCTGAGACCAGTCCTGGAGTGCACGCCTTTCGCATTCTCAGACCCACAGGCCTCTCCAGTGAAGGGTTTCACCTGGAGCTGAGTTAGCAACGTTTGATTTTCTCGCCCATTTTCTTTAATGACATCCCTCCCAATACCTGTACTGAAAACAAACGAAAGCACCCCTAGTCCTGGATGGTATCTAGACTTGTGCTCGCTGCAGACAGAATGCGACAAGGTGTGCTCCACCCACCGGCAGAGAGCTCAAAAGCAAAGGATACACATTTGTCTCTGCGTCATTCATTCATTCACTCAAGTGTTTATCAAGTTAATTCTAAGTACCCAGCACCAGTGAAGACAGGAACTAATAGAAGATAAGGTCACAGCCTTCCAGAGTTTTCCAGAACTCAGGACCTAGCTGAGGCTCCCCAGCATGCTGATTAACTGCACAGTGGGCAGCAGCCCCCCAAATCTAAACCTGAGCCTCAGAAAGAGAACTCCAGCTGCTAATTTCACATCTTCTCAGGGGGTGGTGGGGGCAGCAATGGCCCAGGTGTCAGTGTCGTTTAAAGCTCCCCAGATGTTTCTGATGTGCTGATGTTTCTGGAGCAGGTGCAGAGGCCAGGTGTGGGGTAGCCAGACCCCAGGCCTTTCCAGGCAGGCCCCTGGGGACACTTCATCAGCAGAGTTACTGGTTTGCCTCTAAACAGAAAGATGTGAAGGGTGCCCCGTGGGTGGGGGGGAACATGGGTTTCTATGGCAGAAACAGCAGGGAGATGGCCGAAGGACTCCCTATGGCCCCTCAACCAAACACTGTGTACTTAAGGCACAGTCTTCTCCAGTGTCACCCAAGAAGCACACTCGCCTTTTAAGCTGGCGGGCTGAAGTGGACCTCAGTTGGTGCTGGCTGACCAGGAGCCCCTGGCCCCTGCCCAATGGCACCGACATCTCCTGAAGAGATACCTCTCCCCACCTGAGTTGTGATGACCCCTGTCCTCCTGGAAGGATGGAGGGGGCAGACGCTCTCCCCAGCCCATCAGACACTCTCTCCCGGGCTCTGGATCTTGGGCAGGGATGGAGGAAAACCTGGTCAATGCCATGTGCCTACCCAACTCTCCTGCTGGGGTTCCTGAAGCAGAGACTCACAGCAACTGTAGGAACCCCCAGGCGGTCCCTTAAAGTTGGCTCAGAGTCCATCCTAAGATACATCAGAGTCTCACGAGTAACAGGATTTGGGTCCAACCCAGGCAGCATGTTCGAACCTCTGGGGGAGCTTCTAGAATCTCGATTCCTGGACCACCCCCAGTTAACCCTACCCCTTGAGTGTGTCAGCAACCCACCAGGCTCCCCAAAGCAGGCCAGGTGCAGCCTGGCCTGGGAGCCCCTCATGGGAGATCCCCCTCCCCAGCCTTGCAAAGCACGTTTCTCTGGCCAGTTTCTGTCTGTGTACTCCATAGAATTCATTGCATGTAATCAAGTTATGTTTTAGGTCAATTTTTAACTTGAAGAGAAACACACATACTTTAAAAACTGAAATAATTCAGAAATGTAAAACTAAGAGCTGAATATTCACTCTACATTCTTGGTTTTCCTCTCTCCCCACTTGTGTGGGGTCAGTTTTCTGAGAGCTTTCCTACACATCTATCCTCTTGGAATTAATTTCATTTTACTCTGACATCGTAATTTAGGCTGTGTTTATACCACTTGACACAAGGGATTAAAGAGTGAAGAAATTTTAAAAGAGCTACAACTTTTTTCCCATTTTTTAATTGAAGTATAGTTGATTTACAATGTAGCGTTAGTTTCTGCTGTACAGCTCTAGTGCACCAAATTCAGTTATACACACATATATTTCATATTTTCCACTATGTTTATTCCAGGACATTGAATATAGCTCCCTGTGCTATACAGTAGGACCTTGCTATTTATTCGGTATATAGTAGTTTGCATCTGCTAATCCCAAAATCTTAATTTATCCCGCCCTGCCCCCCTAGCTTTTCCCTTTGGTAACCATAAATTTGTTTTCCTTATCTGTTTTGTAAACAAATTTGTTTGTATATTTCAGATTTCACACATAGGCAATATATTCACATATACCAATACTACATGGTATTTGTCTATCTCCTTGACTTACTTAGTAAAAGAACTTATTAAGTACTGTTTAAGTCACTTTCTTAGCTTGGTTAATCAAATGGTTGAAGCAGGAATGTACAGACCAAGACCCAAAAACATTCAGTATACATGAAAGTATTCCAAGTATGGTGACACAGAATGTGTAGCTTGACTTTTTCTTTACTGATGGCAACACAGAGATAAGTGGCTATATAATAAAAACTTTCTATAAATACTAGGCCTTTTCATTACTATTTCCCATGGAGTTACCCCTAAAGTTTTAGGCTGAAAAGTTTGGCCAAATAAAACGGCCTCTCTGTGGAAGTGTATACAGATGGACATTTTTTTCTTTTCACTGAAAAAAATTTTTAGAAAATGACAATAAAGGACACAAACAAATCAACAGGGATATACAAGTAGAAAACACCGTCAAGGAAGAACTAAGCACACCACTTGGCTTCTTTAATTGGTTACAAGCACAAAGTGTAACAGGCAGAAAGTCTATTTTAGACAAATTAAAAAGCTGTGCTTTTAGACATAGAAAACAAACTTATGGTTACCAAAGGGGAAAGCTGGGGGTGGGGGATAAATTAGGAGTATGGTATTAGCACTTACAAACGGTAGTATATAAGATAAACAAGGACCTACTGTATAGCTCAGGAAACTATATTCAATATCCTGTGATAAACCATGATGGAAAAAATATGAAAAATAACCTATCATGGAAAATCTGAAAAAAGAATAAATACATATAACTGAATCACTTGGCTGTACACCTGAAATGCCACATTGTAAATCAACTATACTTTAAAGAAAAAGCTGTGTTTTTGTCTCAATTAGCCCCAATACACACATCCACAAAAATGGTATGTGAAGGAATGCTGTCCTACACAAGAAGCTGTACACTGAATTAAGGGAAACAGCTATTGACACAGGAGTTAACACCCAAAGCATTAGCCTCTAACTGGTGGATGGATAATCCCACTTTGCTTTAGGGACGACAGCAATCTGGTATATGGGCTGTACCAATGCCCTCAGCCTAGCCCTGCATACCCAGTCAATTCTTGTTGCTGCTGCTGTTCTGCAAAATCACTGTGATTGCAACAACATTGGCCACTCACTGCTCCTAGGGGACAGGGGATCAGACTCCTACAGGCCTCTGTGCACATTTCCATCAACTGATCAATATGTAACCTTGGTTTACACGTGTTCCCTTTGAGAGAAGCTGCATGCAACACACACTGTTGCAACATAAACCCGGAGCTTGTGGCTTGAGCCTGCAGAAGCTTCTCTAACACATATACGTTCTCCACCAGGCCCATCCCAGCCTCTCCATGCTCGAGATCCCCAGACGGCACCCCATGTGAGGGCCATTCTAAGCAGCTAAGTCACCAACGAAAGCCATGAAGATGCAAGACTGTGGCACTAAACAGACAGCAAGAAGGCCACTCGCTCACGGCAGGAGCTGGATTGGGAAGGCAGAGTGTCACCCGGTTCCCCTCCATCTGGGACGTGCTCGTCGAGTGAGCCACACACCCCACCGCCCTGTGCATGTCCACAGACACCGCAGAGTCGCCTGGAGGTGGGGTGCTGGTGTCACAGGTACACGTCAGAACACAGCAGCAGTGCACACGTGAGAGGTGCCAAGAGTGAGGGTGATCTGTTCTGGGATGAACCCGAAAGGTTTTCTCTTTTTAAACTTTTATTGGGGTGTAATTTACACACCATAAACTTCATCCTTGATAAGCAGCCAGCTTTATAGGGCTTGTCTTTCCTTGTTTTTAAACTCTCTCTTCACTGGGATGTAAATTCTATAAGAGGAGGGGTCTTACTTTGATTATCTTCAATCTACTGTGGCAACAGTGCCTAGAAACTGCCTGCACTGGGCAAGCGCTTGTTAAATGCAGACCTGATTAAGCAGGGGAGGCGCTGCTACTTTGTCACTTGACCCTCAGCTTGTCCTCTGCCCTCATTCCCCTGTGCATGTCCCCTCTCTCCCCCTGGGGTCCTTCCCAGTGCTAGACATGTAGTAGATCTCTCATAAATGCCTATTTGATGAGCGAATACTGCAAGAAGCTATAGTATTTAGTAACCACAGACAAAAGTTTAACAGATGCTTTCTAAACATGATTCTAAGAGGAAAGGATCTGGGACTCTGCTTAAGGCAAAAAATTTGAGATTCCTGTATTTTTCCATCCCTACGCCCCGGGTCATAACAGCAGAAACCATTTCAAGCCACGCATCCTTGTCTGCAGCAGCCAAGCTTGCCTCCATGTTACACACCTCAGCAAGATAACGTGTTTTCTCTGCTTTGATGACAAAGAGACTACACCTGAGCCACAGAGAGGTCACCTGTCCAAGACCTCACAAGTTTACAAGCAGAAAAGGCAACAATTTGATTTTTTTTTAATGCATTTCAAAAACAAATTTAGGAGACATACAACATGGCACATAAAATAGAATGATGACATAAAATAGGAGGAGAGGATGACCAAAATATATATACTGAAGGCAAAGAGAAGGAGCAGTGATGAGGCTGATCCACAAAAACTCACTTCAGAAAGTCTCATTGGCTTAAGGCCCCCAGAAATTTGGCCTTAAGCTTTCTCAAAGCCGTCGGAAGGAAGGAAGAGGATCATCAGCTCCTAGACTGATCACATCCATTAATTAAGAAAACAACAAAGACGGCCCCGCCAAAAGCAACTCTACTTTTCCAGCACACAAAAAAAGCAGCTCTACTTTTCCAGCACAAGAAACTTCTGAGGTTTTCTGGCACCCCAAAGCTTCATTCCAAACTTCTCCCAACTTCAGAACAAGGACGAAATGGCCAACAAACCCCCCTGTGCCAGCACTGGCTGGCTTCGTTAACACAGAGGGCTAAGAAACAGGAACCTCCTAAAAATGTCATTCCATTTATTTCCCATCCTTCTAAGGTTGTTTATAGGAAACGTTATCGAGCTTAATAGCATTTTAAATGCCAGGCTCAGTGGGTGAAAGTGAAAACATGCTAATATGCTAATGTAAAGAAGAATACTAAATTATGTAGGAGGGGCCACCACACACACACACACACACACACACACACGAAGCTTCACTGAACTTTTAACTCAAACAGGGTATCAAGCACAAAGGCAGTGACACTGAGCGTGCTTGAGTAGCCATAACAGAACCAAAACTGATGCACACGCCGTGTTCTATTAGGGGCACACGAATCTGAGCTCTCAGTTGCACTGAGACAAGGATGCCAGTAAAACAGCTGCCTCCAGCGAAGCATAATGGACTTGGGACTCCAGTCCCAGTCCTGCTGTGGGTGTGGGTGACCTCAGGCAAGACATTTCACCTCTCTGGACCCGTCTATTTATCCACGAACAACAATGGTGGCGAATGTTAGGGCTTACTCAGTGCAATGCATGGTTCTAAGGGCTTCACAGAGATTATTTCCCGTAATTCTCACAACCACCCTGTGAGGCAGATACTCATAATATTCCCATTTTACAAATAAGCATAGAAAGGATTAGGTATGAGAATGCATGTCCTTAAAGGTCCTCTCTCCACCTTCAGCTCCAAAAAGTTATTTCCTGGTTCCACTTACATCAATGCTAAAAACATAGCCCTGGCCTACCTTGGTGGCTCAGTGATAAAGAATCTGCCTGCCAATGCAGAAGACACAGGTTTGATCCCTGGTCCAGGAAGATCCCACATGCTTCCGAGCAACTAACCCCATGCCCTACAACTCCTGATCCTGCGCTCCAGAGCCTGGGAGCCTCAACCACTGAAGTCTAGAGCCCGCCCTCCACCACAGGAGAAGCCACTCCAAGGAGAAGCCAGAGGACCGCAACTAGAGAAAATCCTGCACACTAAGAAACACCCAGCAAGCCAAACACACACACACGTATTTAAAAAACAGCTTCATGCTGACAGCTTGCTGAGTAACTCTACTACTGCATCTGCATCGTGAGAAGACGAGGCCCAGGTGTCACCTGTACCGACTGCAAGAAAACAAGGCCTCTTGGGTCAACCTGCCAGGCCCACGTACCACGTACACCTGGACCTCCCAATGCCCCAGTCTGCTCTCTTTCGCTGCAAGCTGATGTCTGGACAGCAGAGATAAGAGAGGAAAGATGCAACGAAGGCAGTCTCCTGGCTTTCCTGGTAAGCAGTATTTGACCTTCGGTTTGGTTTATTTTTTATTTCTTGGCCATACCCACACACTGGTCCTTAAATGGGGCTGCACTGAAGGACTCACCACCAAGGACAGGAGATGGGAGGGGTCCTGCTCCAAATGAAGCTCACCCACCCAAGGGCTGAACCGCAGTCCATGCAGCCAACCTGGAACCTCTGGGGAGGGATGCTCATGCCCAGCTCCTCAGGAGCACACGTGAGCCAGGTGAGCTGTCCCCTTCTCGTGCCCCAGCCTGCTCTCCGAAGCCACACTATCTCTACTTAGAATTTCCCGAAACTGCTCTTGCATCTTCCTGCCCAGGTGGTGCACAGAAAAATTTTAGTCAGAAAAACATTTAAAACTCACACCCCTCACAGATACAGAAAACTAGTTACCAGTAGGTGAGGGGAGGGGCAATATAGGAGTAGGGGATTAAGAGGTACAGCTATGTATAAAATAAGCTACAGGTATATAGTGTACAACATGGGGGATATAGCCAATATTTTATAATAACTATGGAGAAAGGGAATGGTGACCCACTCCAGTATTCTTGCCCAGGAAATCCAAGGAAAGGCCTGAGTGAGTGAGTGAAGTCTCTCAGTCATGTCCAACTCTTTGCAACCCCATGGGGTGTAGCCTACCAGGCTCCTCCGTCCATGGGATTTTCCGGACAATAGTACTGGAGTGGATTGCCATTTCCTTCTCCAGAGGATCTCCCCAACCCAGGGATTGAACCCAGGTCTCCCGCATTGTAGACAGACACTTTACCATCTGAGCCACCAGGGAAGTCTATAATAACATTTAAAATTGTGAATCAGTATATTGTACACCTATAAGTTATATGATATTGTACAGCAACTATACTTCAGTTTTTAAAAACTGCTAGAAAAAGTAAATAAGTCATGCTCAACTGATGAGTGTTTTTAATAAGTCTTTTAGCCTTTCTCTCCTAGAGTGTTGGCTTCATTGAGTCCAGCTGGTCACCTACATGCACCGTAATACGGCTGGGACTTGGTGAAGGAGGTTCGAAGCCCCTCTGCCACTCAATAAAAGGCAGATACAACTGAGACAAAGATGCTCTTCACACTTGCTTTCTGAAAGTTTCCATCTGGATGAGCAGGGGCTGGCAGGGAGGGCCGAGTGACTGCAGTCAGGGGCAGGCTGCTGATGGTACCTTCCGTGTGGCTTTTATAAACACCTGGAGATTCAGTTTTCTCACCTGAAAAACTGCCTTGATGTAAGAACAAGGCAAAGCTACTCAAACACACACAACAGATTCTCTACAAGCCTGTGTTCATTGTGCTGAAAAGACTGTTAAGTCATGATCAAAGTCCTATATCAAGTGAAAAAAATGACACTGTATATTTATGAGAAAAACCCATCATCAGAGCAGCCATGATACAGTGATAGCAGGGGCTTTAGGACATTCATTAATTCCAAGGTCTAAACTTTACATTGGGATCAAGAGGAATTTAGAGGGCCACTTAAACAGTTTCTAAAATTTTGAAGTTGAGCTTTTTTTTTTTTTTTGGCCACGCTGAGCGGCTTGCAGGATCTTACTTCTCTGACCAGTGACTGAACCCCAGCCCTTGGCACTGAAAGAACCGAGGTCTAACCACAGGACAGCAAGGGAATTCCCAAGATGAGCTATTCAAAAACAGAAAAAAAAGATACATATGAAAACTGAATTTGAAGTTCATCCAGTACTAAAACACAGGAGGTGGTCTAAGGTCAGCTCTTTCCACTTCCTTTACAGCCACAACTGACTGATAACCTTAAGACTGCATATTTATGCAACCTATGCTTGTACAGAAGGAATTCAACCCACTATGTGCCTTACAGACATCCTTAGATGAAATACCTACATCCTGTGTAATTATGTTTCTTCTCTGGAGGCCTTAACACACTCTCATCTGCTCCCTCCCCAAAAGAGCCTTGAGCCAATATTTTAAATAATCTTAGTTGATGACATACTTCACCTCCCGTTCATCCTCAGCAGCTCTCCCCTTATTTGGCAGGGTCAGCACACTCAGAAACCGTTCCTCACAGAAGCTGAAAACTATATAAAGAAGAGCCGTGTGGCCGTTTAGTCACTCAGTTGTGTCCAGCTCTTTGGGGACCCCGTGGACTGTAGCCCGCCAGGTTCCTCTGTCCATGGGATTCTCCAGGCAAGAATATAGGAGTGGGTTGCCATTTCCTTCTCCAGGGGATCTTTCCAACCAAGGGTCTGACCCTGAGTCTCCTGCACTGGCAGGACGATTCTTTACCTCTGAGCCACCCAGGGCGCTCAAAGCAGCACTGAGTCATTCAAAATTTAAAAATAACAAAATAAGGAAGTGTGTACACAGAATACCTTTCTAGCATGTCAGTGTACTTAAAATGTGCTTCTCTTGCAGGACATGGCAGAGTTCAGATTCTCTGTGGATATTCCCAGAGCACATACAATGAGTGAGAACAAACTATTTTTACGAGCAAAAGCTACTTGTTCAGATGCAGTATCATCGTTAAAATAAAAATCAACACAGAAAAAAGAAAGGGTTGTGGAGTGTAGAATTTTAGGCTCCAAGTGATTTTGGGGGGAGGGTTCAGATTAAGTAACATCTTAGACTTGATGGCAGAAAAGGAACTCCGGCACCAATATATCACAGCATCCACCGAGCTGCAGTTTCTAGAGAAGCTTTAGCTCCATAACGCGGGACACACAGGGAGGGGGCAATTCTGAAGGCACATGTGTCTGCGGCAGCCAGTCACTACTCACTGGCCATCATCACCAGTGGCTGCCAGAAAGAATCAGCCCCAAGGAGCTCGTGGCATTTCCTCCTGTTTGGAGGAAATAGAAGGATTATTCGNCTGTGATTGGTGTTTGAGGACCCTGTATCAGATTGGTGAGATAATAAAAGTGATACTACTTTGTGATAATCATTGTTGTTTCACTGTTGCATTCAGGACTTAAACGTTAGTCTGGGAGGGCCTTTTCTGAAATATGGAGATATAGTGTTTAACAGTTCTGGCTCCAGAAGGTTCCCCCCCTACCCCGCCCCCAACCCCCTCAACCCCCTGCTTTTGGATCACCATGTATTTGACACATGGGTGTTTAGGGACTACTTGCATTCCTAAATTAAATATATCCTTTGTTTCTCCCTCCTCTTAAAGTCTTTTCATTTCTTTTGGTCACCTGCAACTTCTTCTCATCTTCTAATACTAAAAATAAAGAGGAGGTGAAATGAGAAACAGTTTACTTGATTGTCAGTGGCTTGGACAAAAGACCCCTTCAAGAAATAGGTCATTTGAAAGTATTGGATTGGCATTTCACTTCAGTTAATTGTGGTTAACATTTTATTAGCCTCTTCTTATTTAGGTTGTTTAAGGAGGTCATTAAAAGATCAGGTCATTTAGGAGTTAAAGGACACAAACATATAGAACGTACAGATCCCCAGCATGTATTGATGTTGAACAAACTCCTTAGTCATTTACCTCACTGTCAAGGATTATTTTAATGAGAAAAAGGAGTCACAAGAGTCACATGTTCTAACAAGTTGGTTTTGGTAGCTCTATAACCATCTTGTTCCTCTGTGCTGAAAGGCAGCATCGAGGAGGTAGGATTGCAAGGATGACATGTGAATAGACAGGAGAAGGAGGAGGAAGATGTTTAGCCATAGGATTGAACATGGAAGACTGGGTGAAAAGTGGGATGGTTTGAGAATTGGGAGTTGCATTTAATGAAATCGATGATCGTGTCCCTCAGCACTGAATTGTCAGCTATATAATTTGTCACATTTTACTTACTCTAACAGTAAGAATCAGGAATTGTAACCCAAGATCAAATGAATAGTTCAGGTCAACGTCAGTTCATTCGACACATGCTATGTCCAAGTTGCTGCAAGGGATACAATCAAACAATGGTATGTGTCCAACTCTTTAAGAACCCCCAGGACTGTAGCCCGCCAGGCTCCTCTGTCCATGGGATTTTCCAGACTGGAGTGGGTTGCCATTTGCTTCTCCGGGGATTTTCCTGATCCAGGGATTGAACCCAAGTTTCCCATGTTGCCTGCATTGACAGGCAAATTCTTCCCCACTGAGCCACCTGGGAAGCCCCAGTCAGACAGGTGTTAGTTCCTGAGTCATGTCCGACTCTTTGCAACCCCATGGACTGTAGCCCACCGGGCTCCTCTGTCCATGGAATTCTCCAGGCAAGAATACTGGAATGGGTTGCCATTTCCTTCTCCAGGGGATCTTCCCAACCCAGGAATCAAACCCAGGTCTCCTGCTTTACAGACAAGTTCTTTACTGTCTGAGCCACCAGAGAAGCCCCAATCAAACAAGGTCTAGCCCTAAAGGAACTTAAAAAACACTTTGCAGACATGCATGTTAATAATTATGGCACAAGGGGTAAAGGGATGCGCCAGCACCTACAGAAACGCCACTGTAAGCTTGGGCAGGTGCAGAGCAGAGCTACAGTGGTCAGCAGCGTAGACACAGCCCCTGCTCTTACTGAGTACATTCTAGTGGAATCAGAAAGACGGTGAGCGTGAAGATGGAAAAGAGTTTGGAGTTATCGACTGAAAAAAAATGCACAACCTTGAAGCTGAGAATTACGTCTTAATTTGTGGCATTCCTGAGGACTGTTGCCCAGGAAGGCAGCCATTCAGATATCTCTGAGAGCCTGTTCCAAAAAGATAAGGGAGGAGCCAGAATGTATAGGAGTTTTGGCTGGGGAAAAAAAGAAAAACATGTAGTTGAACATCAAATGATTATTTCTAATCACCAAAACAGACAGCTCAAGTTAATGATTTTAGAGTTTTTCTCTGTAGGGGAAGATGCAGGAATCTGAGCTTATTGAAATCATTTCTTTTGATACGTTATCTTATCTAGGGCCAGTATCCTTTAGTTCAGGTAGATGCCGGTCTTTGTCCACAGAGTCATTGGAGACCGGAACGTCAGTGGGCTGGAGTATTAAAGGGGGTGCTGAGTGACTACTGACTTTAGAGAGCAGTATCAAAGAGTGCCCTTCTGAGACGGTGACAGTGACATTTAATGTTCCATTGATACAGGTAGACCCCAGCCCTAGAGTGGTGTGTGATTCCTTCCTATATATGGTACCATTCTTTAAAACCCATATTTCTGAATTAAAATACCACTTGTAGTAAACTATATTCTGTGGGTCAGCCATGTGACTAACGGTAATTACAAAAGCGACAAGAGGGTACCATTAGTCAACAGTATTTTGCATTTTAGCTATTCTTGCACTATGTTTTGTTGCCAAATAGTAACCATTTCCCTGTGGAAACTACAGTTGACCCTTGAACAACACAGGTTTAGATTCTTTGATTTTTATGATTTATTGGCCTTTAGCTTTGGAGAATTTATAGCCCTGTTCTTTGTTCTTCTGCTCTGATGGACAGAAGCACTTAGGCAGCATTTGTTGTGTACAATAAATGTACGTGAGCCTATATAGCTTTCAGAACTGGTACTCCCCTTTGCATAGGAAACTTTGTTAAAATGTTAGTAATTGTATATGTTTCAGATTGAATTAATAAATTCATACAGTGGCTATACAGTACATTTTCTGTGCTGCATGGAAAATTCATATGGAAAATACGGAAACAATATTTTGAAAAGTTTAAACATTATTCGTGCCCTTAATTCAGAAGTTGTTTAGTTTCTTTCATTAGTAAGAGTAGTACTCTGGCTTCCCTAGTGGCTTAGAGGTAAAGAATCCGTGAGACGTGGTTTCCATCTCTGATCCAGGAAGATTCCACAGGGAACTAAGCCAGTGGACCACACCCTTTGAGCCTGTGCTTTAGCGCCTAGGAACCACGAGCTAGAGCTACTGAAGTTCGAGCACTCTAGAGGCCCTGCTCCAAGGCAGGAGAAGCCACTGCAGGGAGAAGCCTGCTCGCCAGAGCAGCCAAGACCCAGCACAGCCAATAAAAGAGAAAGGGGCAGTACTCACGTGCCATCTATGAATGTCATCAACGTGAAAATAAAGTTCCTTGCGGTTAGAAAAGCAGTTTATAAATGAAACCCTCCTCAGTACTCCTAGTTTATTCAGTGTTAATGTCATTACCTTAAATAAATGCAGTCTCTGTGTTGGGGGTTGGTCTTGTTTTCCAAAATGTGTGTTTCCTAATATGATGGCTTATTTTAGTCCTGGTGTGTGATTATCTAGGTTTATATTATTTGAATTGTATTATTCTCATTTCTTAATGTACGCCCCAGGGAGAATGTTTTGTTTTTACATGTGAGATAGAGGTTCTATCAGTTCATGACTTGGTATAGCATGCATACCACGTGGGTATTACTTGCATTGGCATTACCTGGTTTAGCATGCATACCACGTGGGTATTACTTGCATTGGCATTACCTGGTTTAGCATGCGTACCACGTCGGTATTACTTGCATTGGCATTACCTGGTTTAGCATGCATCACCAAGTGGTAATCTCAGGTGGGCTTCATTTTCTTTAAGCACAGTTACTTTATTTCTAAAGTGATTGAAAAATTAAACCAGGGTTTCCTATCTTTTTACCACCAAATATCCTTTTTATTTCTCCTCAGAACTCTGTGTTTTAAAATATTTTTGATGAATTTAAGGCTCAGGTGGCTGCCAGTTAAGAGTCTCTGTTCAGAACAAGATAAACAGGTGTTACCACTCTGAAGTGATGAATTAGAATCCAAAACAAAGACTTGTTGCTTTCCTTGGGTGTTAAATCATTGTTTTACTAGATTCCATTTCTCCTAGGCATTTTGAAATGTTAAAAATAGCTTGTAGGCCCCAAGTTGGGAACCCCTGACTTCTGGAACCCTCTAGAGAAGCAGGCAGTATCATGAAAGGGAGAAAAAACACAACAGTTGTGCAGGTGGTCTCTGTCCTCTAAAACAGACTATTGATTTTATCTTTACTGTTTCAGAAACGCCTCATGTCAGACTAAATTATTTGGCTTTGCCTCGGTGGTGGTGTTTTTATTGTTCATTTACTTTTTGTTTTAGGAAGGAAGACTTCAAGAAGTCATTGAAACCCTTCTCTCTTTGGAAAAACAGACCCGAACTGTGAGTAAATTATAATGAAAACCTCAATTGCCATTAATTTCATTTGACATTGTTCCATTAACTTTAAGTGTATTTTCATTCTCACAGGCTTCTGATATGGTGTCCACATCCCGTATCTTGGTTGCAATAGTGAAGATGTGCTATGAGGCTAAAGAATGGGATTTACTTAATGAAAATATTATGCTTTTGTCGAAAAGACGGAGTCAATTAAAACAAGTGAGTTCAAGATTGGTCAAAAACAAATACATTCAAATTTGAATAAGGACTTTTAGAAAAGGAAAACCTATTTTAAATCTAATTATGTTAAGTCAACATTATAGCATTTAGAGAGTTTTAAAAAATTCTGTCCATATTTTCATGACAACTTATTTTTTTTCTTCTAGTCTTTATGTAGTTGCGTATTTTTACAAAAGTGCTTTGAGAGTGTTGATGCAGCTTTCTTCTGGTTCCATGTAGCTCCTTCATAGTTGTTATTTTAAATGGCTGTGTTATAATCCATCAAATTGATTGATTAAAATTTAGTTAATCATGTTTTAGACACTTAGTATTTATCTTGTTTTTTCAGCAAGATATTCTGTTTATTTTTCTGCTATCTTTAAATATGCTAAATATAACATTTTCCTGATGACAGGAGTCCTGATTAGTATTATCAGTGGTTATGCTGTGCCATTTAGAACCTAGATAGGGGTTGGCAAACTATGGACCAAGGACCAAATTCTCCCTGCCACCTTTGTAAATAAGTTTTGGGGGCCAGAGGCACACCCGTCTGTCATGTATCTGTGGAGTTACAAGTCAGAGCAGAATTGTTGCTACAGAGACCCTTTGACCCATAAAATCTAAAATACTTACTGTGTAAATATTAATAAAAATATACAGAAGAGGTTAGCTGACCCCTGACCTAGATCATAGACTGTTAGAGCTGGAAAAAATATAGTCCAGCCTGCTTGTATTACTGTCTGGGAACTATGGGCAAGAGATGCTATGCCTTTCAGTGTCACATTTTATTGGGGTGAGCATGGCTGGCTGTGGCTCCTTCTCTCTACCCAGATGGTGGAACTGTTGTTTTATCTTCTGCTTCTGCCACTGACTTTTTCATGGCTTCGTTGCTATCACGACTACTGTTAAATTGTGCTTTTCTCTTCCCCACACCTTTAGTCTGTTGCCACTTCTTCCATACTTTTCTTCTTGGCTGCAAGAAAACTAACTAGCCAGCCTTCTGCTAGACATTGCCAGACATGCCTCTCTCACCTGTCCTTTTGTGTGATCAGCTTACCAGTTGTAAAGGGGGGTAAAGTCTTTGTGACTGAGGTTTTCCTATCCTTTATTGATTTGTTACTGAGTATTCAGTACTTCTTAGCTAAGGGAGGGGTTTTTTTTTAATATAGGCATTTCAATATATAATTTTTTGGGAGACCAGATTTGACCACAGCACTTCCATAAATAAAATATTTCCTTTTCCTGTGTGAGGAATGAATTTAACTTGTGAATGTATTTTATTATTTTAGGCTGTTGCAAAAATGGTTCAACAGTGCTGTACTTACGTTGAAGAAATCACAGACCTTCCCATCAAACTTCGATTAATTGATACTCTACGAATGGTTACAGAAGGAAAGGTGAGTTTTCTATTAGTATAACTCACAGTGAGATAAGTACTTTCTTACCTGTATTCAGAGATACTTATGTATTTAAACATTTTATTTAAGTACATATGTATGTGTTTTTGAGATCAAATACACAAAATGTCATCAGTTTAATTTAACCCATATCTTTGTACATCTAGTGTCTTCCCACATGCCAGTGAATATAAATAGTGACAATCTTAGTATATCCAGATTTTTCTAAAAATTAGTCATCTTATCCCAATTTTACATTTGCTGATATTAAACATAAATGTTATTTCTTCACGTCACCTAGATCTGCTTGAGAAATCTTTGGTGTAGCAGAGGTTTCATAGAGTGTTGCAGTGTGAGGTTAGCTTTCAAAATTTTACTCTTTTCAAAATGCATCTGTATTTTTTTTGATGCTTCCCATCCCCGCAACCCATCTGTGTTTCTCTAAAAAGGGCAAGTATGGGTGGTAGATACATTTCTTTCTAGGTAGATTTTTGTGGTTTGAAGACAAAAACTTAGTTTTATATCTAACTTATTACCTCTCTGACAGTTTAGTTCATTAAATGTTTACCGAGCACCTGGATGTATTGTGCAAGGTCCAAAATGCGCAGGACATTATTTTTAATGTCAAAAGAAGTCAGTCATAGAAACAGTTCCTGTGCTGGTCACGACCGTAGCAGAGTGTCCCTGCAGCACAGAGGTGAGGATTGACTGGCTGAGGACCTCAGGAAAGCCTCAAAGAGTTGATGGTGGCTCCCCTGGCTTTTTAAGAATGAATACTAATTCTGGGACTTCGGTGGCGTCCAGTGGTTAAGACTCCGTGCTTCCACTGCAAGGGACACAAGTTCAATCCCTTGTCAGGGAACTAAGATCATCCCACATGCTGTGAAGTGGCATCCAAAAAAGAATGAATACAAGTAATACTGGGCCAGGATGTAGGGAGATGGACATTTTAGATATAGGGGAAATTATATGCAGAGATAGCAAGTGAGAAATGCTTAATACATTTAGGAAACTGTAAGCATTTTGTTATCATTTGAGATAAGGTTTTGGGAGTGAGCGGGGAAAGGGGTTGTTGCAGAGGAAAGACTAAGCTGGTCAACAAGCACAAGCATGAAAGTTAGTCCCCTAGACTCTGTTAGGCTATAGTTATATTTTTAATGCTTCATTTGTTGGAAATTATTAACTGAACATTACATATAGCTATGAAAAATGCTCATAACTTTTAATAGTTTACAAGATCAGATATTTTTAGAGAAAGTAGCCTTGCATTTAAACAAGTCAGAATGAGATTATTGGTTGAATTACAGTTGGTGGACTGCCTGTGCTCTTTGCAGAGTGTTCTTTTTCAAATAATCAATTCTTTTAAAGGTGCTTTCTGTGGCTGTGCCATTCTGTGGCACTGTCTTTGCTGTTTGGCTCTGTTATTTGTTAAGCACAGTGATTTCCTACTTAGGTTCTCAAATGGAAGCTGCAAAACATGGATAATGTTTTATAGAGATGTCTTCTTTAAAATTATGTAAGTGTGAATGTAAAATGTTTATGAGGAAGATAAGTGCATGACAGCTGCGGAGAAATACCTTGTTTGATGATAGTTCAGTTTTGCCTTTTCAGTTTTAACATGTTTCTGTAGGAATTTGGATAATATGAATTTCTTCTATTTGTAGATTTATGTTGAAATTGAGCGTGCTCGGCTGACGAAAACATTAGCCACAATAAAAGAACAAAACGGTGACGTCAAAGAGGCAGCCTCCATTTTACAAGAGTTACAGGTAAGGAGCTGCATTTTAGGGTTTGTAAAATTTTCTATTCAATTAGCAGTATTTTCTTATAATTGCTTTTTGGGGCAGCTTATTGCTTTTTTCTGAACCACCAAGATTAAGAGTGAGTACTGTGGTGTGTGAGGTTATTCAAGCAGCTGGAAATTGTGTAATTACGGCCCCAACTACGTTTAACTGTTTAAAAAGTTTTGAAAACTAAGATCAACAAATTAGTCTTAACTTTATGCTATTTTTTGAACATTTTAATTCTCTTTAGAACTTAAACCAGTAATTCATGTACATCTCTCTGTGCCTTAGGAATTTACTGTTAATCATTGGCCTCATTTTTAATGAGTATCTGATTGGTGGTCAGTTTCTAGGCTGCTGAGTCAAAGGAGTTAAGTAACTATAGTCACTGTCCAGAAGTGGTTTTGGATTCACACTAATTCTGTTTGACTTCAAGTCACCCACCCCCCGACACACACGTTTTTCTTTTCAATTAAAAGACTATTTTTAAAAGCAGTTTTAGGTTCACAGCAAAACTGAGTGGGAAATACAGAGATTCCCCATGTATCCACTGCCTCACACCACACACAACCTCTGCTACTATCAGCATCCCAAATCAGACTGGTTCCTTAGTTACACTCACTGACCCTGCACTGATATATCGTTATCACCCAGAGAGCATAGTTTTACATTAGAGTTTACTCTTGGTGCTGTACACTCTATAGAGTTGACAAACATAATGACATGTCTCCACCATCATATCGGTTGTATCACACAGAATAGTTTCACTGCTGGAGAAAATCCTCTGGCTCTGCCTATTTATCCCTTCCTTTCCCTAACCCTTGGCAACCACCGATCTTTTTATTCTCTGCATAGTTTTGTCTTCAAACTCTTGTTTTCCAAGCAGGAAAATTATATGCCTCATGATTCAACATCCCTTGTGAAGTATTTGAGCCCAAAAAATTAACCTCAATTATACAAAGGTTTAACTACCAGTTTTTAAGGTATACCAGGGACAGAGGAGCCAGTTAAATGATACCACAGGAATGCACTCACAAACTCCAGACTCTAGAGAACTATAGGATGATTGACTTGATTTCTTCAATGAATAAATTGCAAGGAAAAAGACATAAGAAACATATCTACAGATTGCAAAGTATGAGTCTTATTTGGATTCTGAGTTGATTAAAAAATAAATGAGACTATTGTAGAGTGACTAGATATTTAATGATACAAAGAATTTTTATGTAAAAAGAATTTTTTCAGGGTTTATCTTTTAGAGATACCATATTGATATATTTATTTTTAATGTCTTGTCTGAGATTTGCTTCAAAGTAATTGACAGAGAGAGTGAGTGAAGATGTAGAAATGAAACATTAATGGTTCACTGTGTGTGTGTGTTTCTTTTCCTTAAGAAATTACAAAGGAGAGTTAGTGTATGTAGAGTGCTTAGCACAGTGTTGAATAACTACTTGTAAAATTTACAAAGGAGAAGCAGTGAAATAAAAAATTTTTAGGCCAAATTACAGTAATAACAATAGCCTTACTTCAGTCTACTTTGTAAAAGTGTCATTCTAGATTTTATAAATCATTTATAGTGTTTATGTGTGCCAGATATTATATTAGGAACTTTTTCATAGTACTTGATATAATTGATTCTCTTGTATCATGTATATCTACTTCTACATCCATAAGGGGTCACATCGGACTTGTTATCTGAATTTTAGAAAGACTGATGCCTCTATTTTATGTAATAGTTTCAACTGTTATATAGTTAGCTTACAACTGATGCATACATCTATGCATCTTTTTCATATTTAGAATTGTCATTTCTTCACTAGCCATTAGGAAAATGCAAATTAAAACGATGAAAAGATACCACTGCATGCCTATTCAGTTCAGTTCAGTCGTGTCCGACTTTCTGCAACCCCATGGACTGCAGCACGCCAGGCCTCCCTGTCCATCACCAGCTCCCTCTCTCAAACTCCTGTCCTTTGAGTCGGTGATGCCATCTAACCATCTCATCCTCTGTTGTCCCCTTCTCTGCCTTCAATCTTTCCCAGCATCAGGGTCTATTAGAATAGCTAAAATTTAAAAAACAAAAAAACAAAAAAACTTTGACATTACCAAGAGCTGGTGGCGATGCAAAGCAATTGGAATTCTCATAGATTGCAGATAAGATTGCAAAATGGTGCAGCCACTCTGGAAAACAGGGTGGAGGTTTCTTACAAAGTTAAACATGTTTATTGTATAACCTAGCAAACCTATCCTTGGGTACCCAAGAGAAAGAAAAACTTACGTTCACAAAACTCTTTCACTAATGTTCAGAGTAGCTTTACTTACGATAGGCCAAAGATGGAATCAGCCCAGATGTTTTTCAGCAGGGGAATGGGTAAACTGGGGTTCATCTATGCAGTGGAATACTATTTAGTCATAGAAAGGAATGAACCCTTTGATTTACACAACAGCTTGAATGAATCTTACTTAAAGCATTATGCTGAGTAAACAAAGACAGTCTCAAAAGATTGCATATTTGACATTCTTGAAAGGACAACTCTGTAGTGTTGGAGGACAGATTGGTTGTTAAGGGTTATGAGTAGGGGCAGTGTGTGACTGAAGGGGGTACATCAGAGTTATTCAGGTGATTGAACTGTTCTAGGTTTTGATTGTAATGGTCACTGCAGAAATCTGTACATGTGTAAAAATTTATAGAACTTTACACCAAGAGGAAAACATCCATTTTACAGTATAATAATTTTTAAAAAATTGTAATTTCCTGGAGGAAATTAGCTTTTTATATCATCAGCAGCACTCTCCCAATATGCATGAAGTTTCTTATTATTTATCAAGTGTGAATTTTTAATGTTTGTTTAACTTTGTTGCAATTGCAAACTATTACTAAACATTATAAACTTGGGGATTTACTCTGGTAGGTGGAAACCTATGGGTCAATGGAAAAGAAAGAGCGAGTGGAGTTTATTTTGGAGCAAATGCGGCTCTGCCTAGCGGTGAAGGATTACATTCGTACACAAATCATCAGCAAAAAAATTAACACCAAATTTTTCCAGGAAGAAAATACAGAGGTAAGCCTATCTCTTACTGTAAGTTTACTTTGAAAATGTTTGGGGAAAAAATCAATAAACCCCATTTTGTCAATATTTTACAGAAATTAAAGTTGAAATACTATAACTTAATGATTCAACTAGATCAACATGAAGGATCTTATTTATCTATTTGTAAGCACTACAGAGCAATCTATGATACACCCTGTATACAGGCAGAAAGTGAAAAGTGGCAACAGGTAAGAATATATTCTTTTTTTTTTAAGATAGAGTCTTAAACTTGATGTTGACACTTATCAGAAAGAATTTGCATTTTTTTATTTTGAAATAATTTTAACTTCAGTAATGACACGCAGTTGTGTGGTGCAGCTTTCTGTTCATTGTGTTGATCACTTTAACATTACTGATTCAGATGAATTGTGGCAATACTCTATTTATGACCTTTGAGGAAATGTAGGCTTACTATTTAAGACAGGTACAGCAGTTACCTTCTAACTGAGGTCACAGATAGAAGATCCAGCATTACTTTGGAAAACTATTTTGCAAAACTTGTGAACAGTGTACCTGTGGATTCCACCGTTTTACTGCCAACTTGTTACAAAGACTTTCTTTTATACATTTGTTTTAAAAAGTGTTTGGGGGAGGGATAATTCAGGAGTGTGAGATTAACAGATACAACCACTATATGTAAAATAAACAAGGATATATCATATAGCATGGGGAACTATATTCAATATCTTGTAATAACCTACAATGGAAAGGAAACTGAAAAACAATATATATATTATACATGTAACAGAATCACTTTGCCCTGTAACTGAGATGGTGCTCAGCGCTCAGTCAGGTCCAGCTCTGTGACCCCATGCGTCGTATCCCGCTCGGCTCCTCTGTCACGGGATTTTCCAGGCAAGAATACTGGAGTGTGTCACCATTTCCTTCTCAAATACCTGAAACAAACACTAACTAGATCACTATACTTCAATTTAAAAAAAAAAGCCAACCCCGGTAGTCATTCACATTACAGAGATTCACTGTGTTTGTTTTATAATAGTTTTATGGAAAGTAAGTATTACCAAGAAGCCCTATGAAAAGATCAATCTGATAAGATTTTTCCTGAGACTTTTGAATACACTATTAAAGATGACTATCTACAATTATTCCATGAATTTTCACTTTCTGCCAGTTTTCATTTTGTTTCTAATCTTGCCTATATTCTGTTGAATTGCACAACTTTTTTAGGCCCTGAAAAGTGTTGTCCTTTATGTTATCTTGGCTCCTTTTGACAATGAACAGTCAGACTTGGTTCACCGAATAAGCAGTGACAAGAAGTTAGAAGAAATCCCTAAATACAAGTAAGTACTTTTTATAACTAGTATAGTATGTCTCAGTAGAAGTACCGTTTTGAAAGACTGGTTAACCTAAGTGTATGCTTCTTAATTGATTGCTGATAGATCATATTAGAGAATAAACTCAGAGAAAATAAAGTGGTTTTGTTGTTGTTGTTGTTAGGACTACATTAGAAATTAACATAATGAGATTATAACATACTCCATTCTGAGCCACTTATCAAGAAGTTTTTATTTCAAGCCCACTTGGGCAGATCTTGTTTAACTATTCAGTCAGTTTTATCATTAGTAAATGTTTGGGGCTTTGTGATTTTCAGAAGTACATGCTTCTGAAAATCTGTTATGTAAAGCAGACACGGGCTTTATGCTCTTCTTTTATCTGTTTCATTAGTAAGTTTACAGTCAGTTAGTCCAGCGATTGGCAAATATCATACAGGAGAGAACAGAGTGATAAGTAGGAGAAGGCACTTTCAGAATTACTGTGGAAAAAATGGTAGCGAAATTGGTAAAATAAATAATAATCACCTCGTGTCTTGTTCTACAAAGCTTTCTAAAAAATCATCTTTGATGTTTTAAAATTTGCTATTAGATGAAATGCAATCTTTACAGATTTGGAATAGTAAGTTTTCTGTAATTTACAGGGATCTTTTAAAGCTTTTTACCACAATGGAGTTGATGCGCTGGTCCACACTTGTTGAAGACTATGGAATGGAATTAAGAAAAGGTTCTTTAGAGAGTCCTGCAACTGACGTTTTTGGTTATACAGAGGAAGGTGAAAAAAGGTGGACAGACTTGAAACACAGAGTTGTTGAACATGTAAGGACCTGGCGTGTTGGAAATGACCGTTCAGAAGCAAACTTTGGCAAATTTGAGCTTAAACTTTTACTTCTCAAATGTTTATTTTAGATGTTATATCTTTAATTCTTCACTTCAGGATTCTTTTTTTTTTTTCTATGCCTAATGTGGTAGTTATGTAAGTTTGTTGTTCAGATGTTTATTGTCTTATTTCCCAAGCACATCAGAATTACCTTATCCCTTCGTCATTTTTTCCCCACGTCTTTTTAGCTTTTCAGATAAGATATCTACGTGTTACCATGCTGAACTCTGAGAGGACCCCTCAGGAATACAAACTTTTATAGTACATAAAACAGAAGGAATTTCTTAATGTGAGGGATGGATGGATGGGGGTGGTTTCTCACTAGTACTGACTTGGTAGTTTTGTAAACAGGTAACATGTTTTAAACCCAACCCCTGATCTTCTTGGGTGTCACTACAAATTGAATTATGTCAACCTTCATTCACAGAACAAACACTGTGGGCCTTCTATGTGCTACACTGTACAAAGTGCTGGGACACATGGGAGAATAAGACATGGTCTGTACCTTCCAAATGTTTAAAAATACATCACAGTGCAAGAGGCATTTATAAATTATGTATTATGGTACAAGTATACATGGATGAGAGGGGAGCATAAGGAGAGAGTTGATTGGTTCCACCAGGTAGAATGGTCAAGCTGGACTTATAGGAATTGATGTGTGAGGTAAGATTTGTGAGAAGGGTATGTAGGTTCAGTGGGCAGGACGGGAGGGCCATCCCTGTAGACAGATGGGTTAGTCTGTGCTGGGTCACAGAGGCAGCAGATCAGCCAGGGAACTTGGGGACCTCCAAGGAAAGGGCTCAGTGAGAAAGGACTTTGGAGATACGGAAAAGGTCTTGGTCATAACAAAGTTTGTACACCCAGTAGTAAAAGCTGAGAGGATAATGACCAGCTTGTATTTATAGTGATTCCTCTGGGAGTAAGTGTGAAGAGTGAATTTGGAGAGAGGAGACTGGAGATAAGAAGACTAGCTAAGTGAGAGGGGCTTTGTGGGCCTGAATTGAGTGGATGGCGTGCAATTAACTATTTTAAAGAAGACAGACAGTCGAATTTGGTCATTGATGAAAGGATGAAGGAAAAGCAGGGAGTCTTGAGTGGTTCTTATTCTTCCTGAGAGGTTGGTGTTGCCATCGACCCTGATTAGCGATGGAAGGAAGTGCAGCTTCTTCAAAGATGAGCTCATTTTTCTCCTCAGAACCCCATTTTTCCTTGTGAGTGTGGCTGCTTTGTTAGTAAGGTTAACATTAAGAATACCCAAAGGGCACCTCTAATTTTAGCACCAGTTCCAGTGAAAACTGGGAAATTTAATTCAGGTTATCTTTATGTAGTTATAGTGATGATAATATTTTGAGATGATCTTTTTAAAATTTTAGCCTTTTAAACATTTATATCATAGAAAAACTTAATGTTAGATTCTTACATTTAGCAAAAATATTTTAGTACAGTTACAACTATTAACAACTAATTTAGCTAAGCCTGTGTTTTAACTATATGTATTTTAAAAGAGTTGTAGAGTGTGCTCAGAATAACTTAAAAATAACCACAGAAGCCAAAATATTGAAATACTTAGTTTTGCTGTAGACATTTAGAACTGGCTTCATCCCAGTGGCAGACTGCAGCAGAATAAAAGCTCTGAGTCTTGACTTTTTAATTAAACCTACTTGGATAGGAAAACAAATGAGCTTCTGGCTTTACTGATGGCTGTGTCCTCCATGCCCACCCTTCTTTCCTCAGAATATTAGAATAATGGCCAAGTATTACACGAGGATAACAATGAAGAGGATGGCGCAGCTTCTGGATCTGTCTGTTGATGTAAGCAGTAAATACCATTGTTTGTAACCATTCATTTTGAAAATCAGTTGACTTGTAAAAATTGAGTGAGCAAATCAACTTCATTTTATTACCTTAAGTTTAGGTGATAGAAGGTTTCCCCAATCTACCTTGAACACCAAAGAGTAGCCTAAATACCAAGTTATAGTTATATGAATATTATACTACTTAACATCTTTTCTTAAATATGTTAGTTTTACACTGATTAATTTGAATCTAAAGTATATATTTCTATAATAAATACATCTAGGTTCAAAAAGTGAACTTAGATATAAGCCATATGAGGGAGACTTGACTGCAGTTCCCCTGGAAAGTTGCTAGGACATGTTAGGGGAATATTGTATTCAGGTCTGGGTTTCATGTTGGTAAAATGTACAACACCAAAGAGATAGGAGTTACGCAAAGTGTATAGTCAACAGGAGGCATCCTGACAATCTAACTGCAACTGAAGAATCTTGGAATAGTTTGGGTTAGAGGGCTTGATCCTTTGTTAGTTCATTAACTCTTCTCGTTTCTGGACAAGGGCGCCAGAGGCCTTAGAAGTAAAGTGCCTTGTCCTTGGCTATCTAGTTAGCAAGTGGCAGAGCATATATTCTCACCAGTATTTCTGGAAACAAACTGTATAATACTGCTTTTGGTGGGAAACATTGGTAGAAGGTAGACCAAGTTGCTGTTGACAAAGTTTCTTGAACAGTACCCACAGTATTAAGTTTGTGGGGAGATTAAAGTGAGCTCTAGACTCTCAGTAAGGTAAATAAATTATTGCAGGAAATCAATTTCTAACTATTAATAATGAATTTTAGCCCTGCATATTCTTGAGTGAAGATATCAGAAAATGCTTTCCTTAAATTTTATTATCTAAATTATCATGTCTTAAACCAATTTGTCTTTCTCTCTTGCAGGAGTCAGAGGCTTTTCTCTCAAATCTAGTAGTCAACAAGACCATCTTTGCTAAAGTAGACAGGTTGGCAGGAATTATCAACTTCCAGAGACCCAAGGATCCAAATAATTTATTAAATGACTGGTCTCAGAAACTGAACTCATTGATGTCTCTAGTTAACAAAACCACACACCTCATAGCCAAAGAGGAGATGATACATAATCTACAATAAGGGTCTCCATGCCCTTAATGCTTTTAGAAAAGAGTTAAAATTGGAAGTCATTAAAAAAGAAAAAGACTTTTATGGTGTATATGTTGGGTTTCTTTGTTTTTTCTTTTCTATTCTCAGCTCTTTTGTCTAAAATTTAAAAGATAGTGAATATGTTTGAGGCCCCTTTTGACCTTTTAGTACCTTAATTTCATTGTTAACTTTGCATTTGGTGCAGAAATATACATTTCATCATCTGAGTACTCAAAAAATTGTCATAACTTACCTAAATACATTTTTCTGTCATTTGAAACCTTTTTAGCTACTATTTGTTTTCATTCAGCTAACAACCATAATTATTATAATAAAAGCAGTATATGCACGTTTACTTTCCATGGTTACCCGTGATTCTAAACATTTTGTGGGATAGTGATTTAAATGTGTTTTTTTAAATAAAATAAATTTTGTTGTAAAGCTATCGGTTATTTAGTAGAATTTAAAAGCAGCATAGAACCTGTAAGAACATTTGGGATAAAGTTGTGATTTGTGAAGAATCTGTATTTTAGTATTGTGGCAGAAAGTCTCTAGATTGTGTACAGAGCTATCTGGTAGGCTGTAGACTCTTTTTTTATTTTTTATTTTTTTGAGTCAAGCTGTTTGAATCGCAGTAGTTTATTTTCCCTTTCCCTGACTTGGCCAGTTGTTGGACTAACTGTATTGACTAAGTTTAAAACACAAAGTCATTTTTCTAAGTCCTTGTGGCTTTAACTTCCATGTCTAATTACCTCATCAGTGCTCCAATTTCATTCTCTCCTCAAGGAACTTTAGTTCCATTATATGCACACTAGGTAACAAGCTAAAATGCATTAAAAATGACCCAAAAAAAGAGACTTCAGGGCACCCTCTTGGCAAATGATACCATCTTGACAGTTTTTTAAAAAATATTATAAAACAGAAGTAGCTTTGTTGTCAAAAGAAACATCTGAGATCACTTACGAGCAAATTTTAAAATTTTATTTCAGAGAAAATGGGGGGAAAAGGTTAGGTTATTTAAAATGTATCTGAAGAAAGTAAAAGGTCTTTTTTTTTTTCTTAATACAAGTGAAGAGGGGAGGGGAAAGACATTCTTGAAACAACAGTTTTCATAATTTTCCATTTAATGGTCACTAAATTATTCTATGTCATGATCCCAGGGCTGGGAACAGCTGTAGAATCTCTATTAGAGTCGTTGTGAATAATAACATAGTATCAATCTAATTTTATTCTTTAGAAATTTAATGTATTGGCCACATTAAGAACATTTGTTATCACAGGTAGCTTAGATGGTAAAGAATCTGCCTGCACTGTGGGAGACCTGGGTTGGGAAGATCCCCTGGAGGAGGGCATGGCAACCCACTCCAGTATTCTTGCCTGGAGAATCCCATGGACGGAGTTGGACGCGACTCAGCGACTAAGCACAGCACACAACACATCTTTAAAAACTAACCAAAAATACTGCAAGCTCAGAAACAGCAATAAGAACATCATATGGTTTTTAATTTTCTTTTGAATAGAAAGGATGGAAAATAAAATCGTTTTGTATTGTTAGTTTGTAAACTGAATTGGAACTAATTTGAATATCTTTTCACTAACTTCATCTTTCTAGGGACTCATTCCCCTCATACGTGCCAAACCTTGACTATTTGGCCAAATATGTTGCTATAAAGATCTCAAGTGCTCCTCTCCTTTGTTTTTTATTTTGACACACCCTCAGACTAAGCTTTTTGTGTGTTCTCATTTGGGGCCACTTGTAACTGTGCCCCAGTGACTAAATCCCACTTGATTTGGTTAACTGCTCATCCATTTTTTTGTTTTTTTCTGTCCAACCAAACAAGAACTACCAATTTTTTAGTGTTAAAAAGATCCATCAGCCTAAGGCAGTAAAACATTTGGGATGTTTAGAACCTAAAATCCTGCCCCCCACCCCCCCCCCCCCAATT
>SJYQ01096658.1:0-24075 GCA_006410935.1 Redunca redunca
CCGAGCCACCAGGCTTCCTTTTCGCAGAAGGATCGCTGAGAGGCCAACACACTGAGGCCTTGTATGCACTGCAGTGTCCTTAATGCCTGTGTGATGCTATGCTCAGTTGTATTGGCCCCTGAGCCCACCCATCTGCTCCCCAGGGCAAGCTTGAAGCCATGTCACAGGGTTTTTTAAAGCTTAAAAAAAAACCCATCAAGTTGGGAATTCCCCAGTGGTCCAAGGGTTAGGACTCTGTGCTCTCACTGCCAAGGGCCCTGGTTCAATCCCTGGTCGAGGAACTAAGATCCCACAAGCTGCACCACCAAAAAAAAAAAAAAAAAAAATTTTTTTTTAAATAAAAACATCAACTTTATTGAAGTATAATTTACATACAGTAAAATACATGCATTCTAGGTATACAGTTCAGTGAATTTTGACTAATGTACCTGTGTCACCAACACAGTGAAGATATAGAACATTCCCATCAATGTAAAGAATCCCTCGTGGGATTCCCCTGTGGTTGAGAATCCTTCCAATGAAGGGGTGTGGGTTCAAACCCTGGTCAGGGAACTAAGGTCCCATATGCAATGGGGTGCAGCCAATTTTTTTTAATTCGGAAAAAGAAAAAGAACTCCTGTGCCTTTTCTCAGTTGCCCCCAAATTCCAGCCCCACAGATCTCTGATCTGCTTCTATCACTTAATTGGATTTATCACTCTTAGAGTTTCTTAGATATGGAATCATAGGTGTATGCTTGATTAAAAATGTCTGTGCATATCTCAGTTATATGCACAGATTACAAGTAGTACAGGGAAGGAGTGTCTGAACATCTAGGCTCCTGATTAAAGGAAGACCTGTCCATGTTGAAAAGAAAAGCTGAGCATGAATTGACTGGGTAGGCTGCAGAGGAGCAGTCTGTTGAAACGCCTGGCGTTTCAGCCTGGCGTCCACCTGCTGCTTGGGGCCTTGTGCACTGGGTCCGTCCTTCCGCAGCCTGGTGTTCGGGGAGCACAGTGATTAGAAGCTGGGGCTTCTGTAGGACCCAGGACGCAATTTGGTGGGAGGCGAGGAGTAATCGAGCTTTGTCTCTGTGCATGTGTCTCTGTAGGTCAGAGGACTCATTCAAACAGTACTTCAGTGAGATGCCGTGGCTCGCAGTGCCCTACACCGACGAGGCTCGGCGGTCGCGCCTCAACCGGCTGTATGGAATCCAAGGTAGGCGTTCCCGACTCCGGGGCTCCTTGCAATCCAGCTCATCTGGGCTCACCACCTCTTTGGCTTTCCTTCTGGAGGGGAAAGAACATCTTTATTTCCATGAATGTTCACATTCTTCAGCATCTTAAAAACATGCGGCGGGTTTTGTGGTATGTAGATTATACCTCATTAAAGCCATTTTTTGTAAAAGAAAAAGTGCTTGTCTGGGTGAGAAAGCTACTTCTCACCACCCAGCTTAGTGGGTTCTGAGTTGCTTGGGCTACAGAGCTCACATACCCAAGTGACTGGGTCAAAACCTGTCAACAGACCTGAGAGTGACCTTTGGTTCCATCACTCAGGTTCTTTGAGCCTTGGTTTCCTCATCTGCAAAATGCAGATGATAAATTACCACAAAGAGTTGCTGGGAGCATGAATAGGATAAAGCAGATCCAGTACTTCTCACCATTCCTGAAGCCTCAGAGTAAAGGGTGAGAAGTGGGTACTGCCTTGTAGGTGACAGATTTCCTGAGAGTGTCGAAAGCTTGGACTTGAAGTACTGATCATGCTGTTTCCAGAAACAATGATTACTAGTGAGATAATCTGCATTTTTATTCTTTGTTATATGAATACCTCTTCCCCAACCTTCATCCAACTCACTGGAAAAGACCCTGATGCTGGAAAAGATTGAGAGCACGGGAAGGGGGTGACAGAGGATGGTGGTTGGATGGTATCGTTGACTCAATGGACATGAGCTTGAGCAAACTCCAGAAGATGGTAAAGGACAGAGAAGCCTGGTGTGCTACAGTCCCTGGCGTTGCAGAGTCAGACGCAATTAAGCAACTAAACAGCAAGCCTTCACCTAGCCGGGTTTTTTTCTTGGTGGCCTGTTAAGAGTTAAATTCATTCTGTTTGTATTAGTGGTACCAGATCCTGGTCAGCCCTAGAAAGTTAACAGCTAATATTTGAGTTCTTAGTATTCCTTGTTTTATAGGGAGTGGGAAAAAAACAGACAAACCAAGATCTACCCACAAACTCCACATTTTGGTGGGTGGACTTATCAGGTTCTTTAACCTTTTTTCTTCACCATTTAGAGTAAGCATATTGCTTTTGTTAGGAGCTAGTTTCAAGAAATTGATATTTCATCTAAAACTGGTGATTCTTGGGACTTCTCTGGCGGTCCAGTGGTTAAGACTCCATGTTTCCACTGCAAGGGGATCAGGTTCATTCCCTGGTCTGGAAACTAAGATCCCATATGCCCTTCAGTGTGGCAAAAAGTAAATAAATGATTCTCAATTTCAAATGTATATAAGAACTCCCTGGGGCTTTTGTGAAGATGCAGATTCAGATTCAGTGGTTCTGGGCTGTGGCAGAGATCCTGCCTTTCTAGCAAGCCCCCGGGTGATGCCAGTGCTGCTTGTCCAGGCTCTGCACTTTGGGCATTAAGTCGAGGTCTGTTAATCCTTGAGAATCCTTTGGGAATTTTGGAGCTTTAGGTCTCCTATTAATGTAAAAAGATGAAAGCAGTTTTCCTTCCAAATAGAAGTGGAGTGACATGACATGGTTTACTATTCCAGCAGGATAGGTACCAGTTGGTTAGTTTAAAGGAGATGGTGCAGGTGTATTTCCTTCCAGCACTCTGCTTGCAGAGAGACTCAAAACATGTGTGCCTTCTTAGCATAGAAGCAGTATTTCTTGAGATACGGGATGACCCTAGACCAGTGGTAGTTAAACAGAGGATTAAATTGCCACTTGGTGGGGATAAGTAAAACTGCATATCTCTCAGTTCACTTATTCATTCATTCAACAAGTATTTGCTGAAGGCACTCCCCTACTGCTGACTGACCTTGAGCAAGTTACTTTATCTTTTTTTTTCTTTTTTCAGTAAAATTGGGAAGTCTCAGTGTTGGGTACAGAGTTGGCACTTAATATTTAACCAACTGACTTAGGGAGAAAGGGGAAAATCTTTTATTTTACAACCTAAAAAAAGATAAAGTTTTGGATGTCCAAAAACTTGCTAACAGAAAGGCAACTAACAATATGGCAAAGAATCTTATTTCCTTTATAGAAAAAAGAGCCCTTTCCAGATTTGTTCAGTCACTCAGTCATGTCTGACACTTTGCAACTCCATGGACTACAGCATGCCAGGCTTCCCTGTGCTTTACTATCTCTTGGAGTTTGCTCAAACTCATGTCCATTGAATCAACAATGCCATCCAACCATCTCATCTTCTGTTGCCCCCCTTCTCCTGCTGCCCTCAATCTTTCCTAGCATCAGGGTCTTTCCCAGTGAGTCAACTCTTTGCTTCAGGTGGCCAAAGTATTGGAAGTTCAGCTTCAGCATCAGTCCAAAAAAGAGAGAGAAACAATTTAATTAAAAATATGTATGTGTAGGATATGAGGTGGGCAATTCAGCTGATGTATATTGTCAGAATGGATAAGAAAAATATTCAGGATAATTTTAATTCACGATTTACAGATAAAAACACTGAATTTGTACCTGTTACATTTGCAAAGAACTCTACTCTCCAAAAAAGGATAATCTCCAGTGTGGGGAAGAGAGCAGGCTGCTAGGAGGAATCTAATCAGGACAAAATTTCCAGGAGAGATTGGTGATACACCCCAGAAGCCTTAAAAAATGGACAAAACCTTTGATTTCAAAATCCCACTTGTAGGAATTTATGTTCAGGAAGTTAACCCTATAGCACCTAGCAGAAACTGGACTTCTTTGCAGTTGGAGGTGCATTTTTGTTTTTTCTCTCATCTTCTGTATACTTTGGATTTCCTCACAGACCACAATTCTTTCTTTGCTTTAGCCCTGAGAAAACTCAGAACTGAATTTGCAACCACGTTTAGGAGTTTTGCAAAGCTGACAATTTCTCTGCACGCCCTAGATCCTAGCTTTGTTTTCTCTTCCTGCCTTGTTCTCTTCTCAGTGGAATGTTGTCATTTGTTTAAAAAATATTTTGTTTGTTTATTTATTTTGTTGCACCAGGTCTTAGCTGTGGCATGCAAACTCTTCGTTGCAGTATCTGGGAACTAGTTCCCTGACCAGGGATCAAACCCAGGCCCCTTGCATTGGGAGCATGGAGTCTTAGCTCCTGGACCATCAGGGCAGTCTCAGTTTTCATCTGTTTTTCATTGAATTATATCATTCACTTTTTAAACTGCCTCCAATCCTTTTTGGAAAAAAGGTGGGGCAGATTTAAATGGATAGGTTTCTATTTCTTGAGTTTCCACTAACCACTACTGTACACTGAATTTGGTGGGGAAATAAAAAACCGGAAGGTTATCCCAGTGCTACCCTGGAGTGGACAAGAAGAGATCCACTTTGGGAAATAACTTCAGTAGGGTGATGTCTTTTGAAGAACTAGAATGTGTTGGTCAGATAGGTGACACTTTGTACGACGACTCGGGAAATCAAACTCATCCCATATAGCCAAGTGCGTGCTGGGCCTCGCTTGGCCACTCTGGTCCATCACGTGGGCTCTCATCTTCTTTCCAGGCACAGGTCCTCAGTGAAGCATGAGCTTTCTCTTCTCTGAGGAAAGGAGTCGCCCTTTCTTGGATGCAGAGGCCAGTGAGGTGCAGCTCCTATTCTTTGTGGTCGATACTAAGGCCCTGAGATCACCTGAAAGGAATAAATTATGACAGGATGGCCTGTATCATGCACAGCCAGTTTGAGGGTGATGGGTCTCTCCTCTCCTTTGCTCCATGAGATGCTTCTTGGGGCCCTTGGTAGTGGAGGAGACACAGAATAGCAGTCTCCTTAAGGAGAGATCACAAGGCCTGTGAGATTCCATGCTAGTTTTAGACACACAACTGAGGCTGGAAGGTGCCCTTCCATCAGATGTTGGCAGGGCATGAAAAAATTGATTGTTTTCTGTCTGCCTTCCGAGAGCAGAGAAGGGAACTCTCCTTTTGACTCCTCTAGCTGTCAATATACAAATAGAACAGCGGTCAGAGCCCTGGTTGTTAGGTGTGGTCCAGACAGCCAGCACGCGGGTGACCACAAATGAGCAGGAAGAGAAAGGAGCATTTTCAGAGATGCATTCATCTGGCTTAGCCTCTTAAGGCCTGGCAGTGTGTGGATAAGCACATATGTGGTTCCCAGACTTCAAGGAGCCCTCATCTGAGGATCAGAAAGCTGATCTGGAGAGGCCCTGTGCCCAGGCAAGCAGCGGCCGGGCAACCACACAAAAGAACCCAGCTCTGCACTGGCCTGTCCTGCTGCTCCTTGTCTGCTGGCTCCGTGGAGTGCTTGCCCTGCTGTCTGCAGCAGTCTATCTTCAGCTTGGACCTGCCTGCTTTCCCAGCTCCCCACCTCCTCCTTCCTCGCCCTTGGGTTCTCCCCCTGGCAGAGCGTTTTGTGCCGACTGCTCACTTGATCATTGACCTCTTTGGCTGGGCCTTAGGATTCGTTCCTGTAAGCAGCCTGTCTGACACTGCTGGTTCACCCTGATCTGTCCACCTCTGGGCCTATCTAGCCAGAAATGCACTAAAGCACAGTGAGACAAGAATGTGAAAGAGCCTCACAGGATCCTTCTCAAGGCAGCGTTTAATGGAGGGCAGCACAATGGAATAATCTAAGTTCACAGGAGACTCTGGCTTGGGACTCTTGAGCCAGGAAGGTTTCCTGGAGGAGGTGACTCTCAAGCAGGGCCTTATAGAATGTCTGGGATTTAGGTAGAGGGTTTGGGACATTCCAGGCCAGAGGCCAGAGCAAGATGGCCATGGTGTACTATAGGGAGACTAAGTGATAAGGCTGGTGAGCACCAGGCTGTGGTCCTTGAACTTGGTCCTTTGGACTTTGGAGCTTTTGGAAAATTTTAATTAAAGGAAAATCAGTGCAGTAGTGATATTTAAGCTAGACTGGAAGAGAAATCCCAGAAGCACATTGTTTGTCATTGTTCAGTCAATCAGTTGTATCCAGCTCTTTGCAACCCCATGGACTGCAGCACACCAGGCTTCCCTGTCCTCCACTATCTTCTGGAGTTTGCCCAAGTTCATGTCCATTGAGTTAGTTATGCTGTGTAACCATCTGGTCCTCTGCCACCCTCTTCTCCTTTTGCCTTCAATCTTTCCCAGCATCAGGGTCTTTTCTAATGAATTGGCTCTTCGTATCAGGTGGCCAAAGTATTGGAGCTTCAGCATTAGTCCTTCCAATGAATATTCAGGGTTGATTTCCTTCAGGATCAACTGGTCTGCTCTCCTTGCAGTTCCAGGGACTCTCAAGAGTCTCATTATCCCCTGAGGCATGTTATCCCCTGGGATTTCTAATGAATTCATTGTGCTCCCACCGCAGCCAGGCCTCAGGCTGTGGCTCATGACAGGCCTGCCTGTGGAGAGAGAGAGGCCGCTCCCTCGGGCTCCAGGGTCAGTGGACCTAAGAGGATGCAGGCAGCCTCTGCATCCCCGTGTCTAGCTCCAGCCTCACTGGGTCACTTTAGCTTCATGACATTTTGGGGGTCCCCTGAACATTAAGGGTCCAGTAGCTTAGTAGAAGCACATGTTGTTAGTAAATTCTTGTGCTGCATCTTCCTGTGATCTTACCAGTCAACATTCCACTGCCTTTGACTACCAAAATACGAGATTAAAATATAGATATACTTCTCTACTTCATATAGATATATAGAAGAGAAAATCCATGACTTGTTCTAGGGGTCTTGGGGGTGGGGTTACTGAGAAGATGCCTTTGCATCCTTGCACAGGCTGGCCCACGAACAGAGTAACGGAGATGTGGAGGGGTGATTGGCTGGGGACCTGAGGTCCCAGGGCCATCACTTTCCTCCCTGTTGGCATCTCCCATGGCCCAGACTACCCCCCGACCCTGGGTGTGTGTCTCTCTCCTTAGCAGGCCTGCTTTAGTGGGAGTGTGGAATCCTCCTGAACTCTCCTTGTCTCTCTCCTCTCCGCCATGAAACCATCTGTTACATCATCAGGTCTGTAACTTGGAATGTTTGTGCGTCTGCCCGTCTCCTTTCTTCTTTCTTGCTCCATTACAGCTCCCATGTCCTCTCCAGGTGCCTCACCCTCCCAGCACCTCCACTCTTCACTGACCTGGAAGCTCTCTGCACCCCATCACTGAGGGGCCTTTATGGAGGTCTCACTATGTAGGCATGAGTGCTTAAATCACGGGCCCTCAGTAATTTACTCAACTTCCAGCTCTTCTCCCTTCCCCAGATGTTGAGGTCCGGGGGTGGATCTTAGAATTCCAACCTTCTAACCACGTCTCTCTGGTGACCCACACCCATCATCTTAGCATCCCAAAAGAGGCTTTTACTCCTTCGATTGGAAGGGTCTTGGAAACTCTTGTGTCAGAATCTGGGACTAAGACCAAATATTGTAACAAAAGATGTTCCTATCACCCCTTTCACTCAGGAAATCATGTTTTAGGAGCTCTGTGCCAGGAACTGGGGGTGAAGGCCAGATATACACGCCTTATTATGTTACAGTATCACAATGTGCACAGTCCATACCATACACTCCATGCACGCAGAGTCCTTGGAGGTTCCTGCCGCCTGTCTGGTTCGGCAGATCCACGGGGCTGTATCGGAGAGCTCGTGCTCCCTGCTTGACTCTGTCCTCAGCTCTCACCCCACTTGCTGTGTCCTGCTGGACGTCTTGATGAGGATTATTTCACAGCGTGGAGTCAGGTATCTTCCACTGCCTGCACCCAAGCAGAACCCCCTCCACCTGGCCTGTCTTTGTGCCTGGCAGTACGCAGGTGAATTGATCGGATTGTCACTTTGTATATTGAGGCCCATGAGGGCTGAGCTCCCCCGTGTCACCCGGACAGGCTCAGACTATGCAGGAGAACCCAGAATCCTCTGGGCACCTTGGGAGCTGGGCTCAGAGCACCCCTGGATTCTGAGTGTCCCCCAGCATCCCAAGGAGGCCTTGCATAATATACTGCCACTTCATTCAGGTGTCCATCCAGGTGGTGCGGGGAGGGTCTGGGACCTGAGGAGGCGTCTTCTCCTGGGCTGGGTGCTGTTCCCACGAGTGCTCTAGCCTCAGCTCCGGCTGCCCAAGTTCACCAAGGCCTGGCATGTGGCCTCCACCCGCTTCCTTTGCCTTGGGGAGCAGCAGGGCTGGCTTCCCTCCTCCCAGCATTTTGTGCAGACCTGGGAATTTGTAGCCCTATAAGCTGTTGACAAATGCGTTTCTAAGGAAAGGGTTTGGACACACTTGGCGAAAGGCAAATCCCTTTAGCCATTGTCTAACACTGGCTGTTGAGAACACCGTGTTCTCCACAGGGAGGCTCGGAGCGCCTTCTCTCCTGTTAGGGGCCATCGCTGGCTTTGTTGTCTCCCCTCCCCTTCCCCCTTTGGGGCCAGCGGACAGGGCCTGAGGAAGCCCGGGAGGCACTGCCGTGAGGCCCTGGCTCTCCCAGCACCTGTTTTTCTTTTGTATCTCTCCTGCCTTCTTGTTCCTTACCCTCATCCTCTAGCTTTCCTCTCCTTTTTCCTTTTCCCCACCTTCCTCATCCACTCCCTGCCCTTCTCTCTCTCTCTCCCTTCTAAGCCCCTTTTCAAAAAATGGATGTGAGGCAGTGTCTATTTTCTATAGAAATGAAACATTCAGCTGTAGTGGTTTTCTTTTGTATTATTTATTTAATGTTTGGCTGTGCTGGGTCTCTGCTGCCTCGCAGGCTTTTCTCTAGTTGCAGTGAGTGGGGGCTCCTCTTGCAGCGAGCAGGCTTCTCCTTGTGGTGGCTTCTCCTCGGAGCACGGGCTCTAGGGTGCTCGGGCTTCAGCAGCTGCAGCACAGTCTCAGGAGTTGCAGCGTGTGGGCTCTAGAGCACAGGCTCAGTAGTTGTGGTGCACAGGCTTAGTTGATCTGTGGCACGTGGGATCTTTCCTGGTCAGGGATCGAACCCACGTCTCCTGCATCGGCAGGCAGATTCTTTACCACTGAGCCACTAGGGAAGTCCCTACTGTGGTTTTCGATGAACCGAGGATAAAGGGCTGACACTGCTGTATTTGTAGGCAAGTCTCAGGATTTAAAGGTCTGGTGCAGGCTGTCTGGAGCTGCCCCCTGGGCCTGGGGAGGGTGGCTGGGGGCGGCCTCGGGGCCTCCAGAGCAGCCTCAGTGCTCTCCTCTGCTCATCTTGTTTCATTTTGAGAACATTTAAAAAGAAAAACCAGGAAAGGACAAAGAATAATACAACAAACACCCCTGTGGCCACCACCTAGAATTGACACCTTTGCTTCCAATATTTGGTATAGAAATGAATGGGAGCATTAAACACACACCAAGCTGGGTTCCCTCCACTCCTCCCTGGAGCCCCTTCCTTCTCCCCGGGGTGCTGGGGGTGCCCAGCAGTGACCCTCCCTGAGTCTTCTTCAAATGCTTGCTCTGTGGCTGTGAATCCAGGAGTAATGTCACGTCATGCTGGCTGTGTTTGTAGAAGTGTACGTAAGTGCAGACACACTGTAACAGCGTTCTGCAGCTTGCTTTTCTCACTAAACATTGTTTTTGAGATTTATCCCTGTTGATATTTACATCTGGTTTATTTCAGTGCCATGGAGTGCTTTGTTGAACTAAAGCCTGTTTATCTTTTATCAGTTCCACTGTCGGTGGGTATTTGGTTGTTTCTGGTTTTTCCCTAAGAATGCTGCCATTTTAAATGTCTTCTTCGGGACTTCCCTGGCAGTCCAGTGGTTAAGACTCTGCACTTTCACTGTAGAGGGCATGGGTTTGATCCCTAGTTGGGGAACTAAGATCCTGCCTGCCTTGTGGTGGGGCCAAAAAATAAAGTCTTCTTTGTGCCTCCTGACGTGGCCACAAGGGCCTTCTGGCCAAGTTCAAGTGAGCCTAATCCCTTTGACCCTCCCTTGGGTTTTTCTGAGCTTCACCTCCCAAACTAGCTGCCTTCTTCCTTTCCTTATTAGCTCTCCCAGCAGGGGGAGATTTCAGGGAGCAGGAGAGAGAAGAGGGATGTGATGAAAGGAATGGGTGGTGGGCGTGGCCAAAGCATGGTCTGCATTTGTCATCCCACCCCTACTGCCCTTCAGTTATTTGACTTTTATTTAACTTGAATGAATTTATCATAAGACAGTTTAAGAAAAATGTATATCTGTCTCACCCGAATTCCTGCCTTCCTCACACAACTGTTTTCACTTTTCTGAGTCCCTTTCGGTCTCTGTCTACAAGCATATTTCTGCACAGTTGTAATTGTACACATAGCACTGTGTATTCTGTATTTTCGATTTAACCACATATTACAAACATTTTCCATCCTGCTGCAGTCTTCATGATGACCATGTATTTCCTTGATCATGTAACCTTTTGCCCTGCCACGTGCCCTAACCTGCTCTATCCTGCCCTGGCGCCTGCTTTTCCTTGCCTTTCTCTTCCCTGGTCCCAGCAATCTTTGTGATCACATGGTCATCTAGAAGCAGAGAAACAGCCCTGCCCAGCTCCTCTCCCACCCGCCGACGGCGCTGCCCCCAGACCCACCACCTCCTTTGAAACTCCCTTTCTTTGGCGATAGAAAAGCAACCAAACGCAACAGGGGGGCAGTCTCAGTACATGTGACTTGGAGATGGCTTTGCATACTCACAAATCTGCTTCTCCCAAGAGGAAACAGCATGGAGCCAGCTCCTTAGGCCTTTTCTTTCTTCTCTAGGGTTTCAGGGAGATGGTGAAGGGGATTCGGGGGCTCTGGCATGGTCTACCCGAGCTCCCCAGGGAGGCGCCTGGGGCCGAAGCCCTCTCTAGGAGTAGAGTATGTGTTCTGCGCCCAGAGGTTGAGCTTGGGGTGGTGCATGTAAGAGAACGCCATCTGCAGATGTGGCAGCATTACGCCCTGTGGTGTTGATCTCACCTCTGTTTTCTGTTTCTTGCGCAAACTCCCTCCAGCCACCGTGGAGGTTCCCGTTTATATCACTAAAGCAGGTCTTCTCCTTTTTCTAATTTATTTTTATTTTTTGGCCACACTGCACAGCTTGCAGAATCTTAGTTCCTCAACCAGGGATTGAACCTGGGCCCTGACAGTAAAAGTGTGGAATCATAACCCCTGGACCACCAGTGAAGTCCTCGGCACCAGTCTTCTATCCCTTCTCAGGAGCCAAATGATCAACCTAGGGATGACTAATACTACTACTACTAATAATAATGGACTTAGTTATAATGAGAGCTGATATATATGGAGTACTTTGTGCCAGATATCCTGCTCAAAAGCATTTTCTACTTGTCATCTTTTTATTCCTTCCTACACCCAAGTAAGATCGGAAACTCCCACTACCCCCATTTGACGGTGTATAAATGAGGCTCTGAGCAATTAAATGACTTGTCCGCATCTTCCTTGGAACCCTCACTGTAGTCTCGACGCCCCCACCCCCACCCCCCTGCACTGTCCCAGCTGGGAAACAACAAGTTCAAGAGAAGCAGAGATGAACTGTTCCCTTTTCATTCCCTTCAGAGAAACCCTTTGCTGGTGTGGAAGTTATTTTGTACAAAGGCATCAATTAGAAATTTTCCATTCCCTTTAAGTTTCCCATTAGAGGCTCTGCCCTATTTTCTCCTTGAAAGTCTCTGCTTTGGGGAACCTGCTTCAGGGGATGGGGGAACAGGGAAGGCAGGATGGGCTGGATGGGGAAGCGGGTGAATGGAAGAGAAAGGGGAGAGGTGATCATATCTCAGCCTCCTTCTCCCACAGCCTCAGAGAAGAGGGAAATGGGTGGTACAGAAGGTATGGATGCAGGAGTGTGCCCTGCTCTGCCCAGCTCCTCCTTGGGGATGACCTCCCTCCAACCCATGGTGCTGTGAGAGTCCCCACCAGCAGACTGGCCTGGTGAAAGAGCAGCAGTTTCCCAACAAGCAGACCAGGCTTCCTGTCCCAACTTTGTCACTTACTGGGCAGATGACCTTGGGTAGGCAACTTGATCATTAGCAGAAGGAGGATAGTCTTACGTCCCAGGGTGAGGTCCCCACACCGGGCGGAGCACTGAGCAGATGCTTCGAGACTGAGCTTCCTTCTGGCTGGTTCATCCCCAGAGAGGCGTACACACTGAGGGCTCTGGGGCCAAACTAACCCAAGATCTGGTCAGTGATGGGAAAGCACCTGGTGCTTGTCAATTCTTTTTCCCAGTCCATGTGCTAGAAGTGGGCTTCTCTGGATTGAAATCTGTGGTCACTATCCCGAGTCGCTTTCTGTTTGTGCTCACAGTCAACCTAACCTTGTCATCTTGGGCTTAAAGCACCAAATACAAGGGGCCTTTGCTTTTGCATGGCTGTTGGGGAGGGCGGAGAGGGTCCAGGGGAGCTGTCCCTCCACTGAATCAGCTGGGGAACCCCCAGTAGTCACCTGGGGGCTCGAGTCCCTGCCTTGCTGTCCTGCTGCCTCCCCCTCATCGGCAAGGACTGGAGACAGGCCTTAGCCATGGTAACAAAGAAGCCCATTAGTCACCTGGAGAAACCAAAGCCCCAAACCAGGAAGCAGGCCCCTCTGCCTTTGGATTTTACTTTCCCTCCCTTCTCCATCCTCTGTGCCTGCCTGCCCGCCACAGACCAACCCAGCATCCCACGTCTGGGCTGCAAACAAGCCTGCTGCTATGTCTAATCATAGCAGTGGGCAGGGCCCTGGTTTAACCCAACACTAGAAATTGCCCAATTTCAGAAACTGATTAAACAACTTTGCCAAAGCAGTTTTGAGATGGGGCATGGCACTGGGAGGCGTTCGTCTGCAGCAGGCTGGCCCTTCATGTCATGGGCCCCAGCCCCAGGCCCCTACAGGCTGCTGACTCAAGCCTAGCCCTATCTGGGACGGGGAGACCCCTGATGTGAACCCCAGGTCTCTGGGAGATGCCGAGCAGATATGAGATGAGGCTGAAGATGCCCCGTGTCTGTTGTGCTCTGGGCGCATCCTAAAAGCCCTCCAAAGCGCCGGCTCTGGCCACGTGCATTTGTATGTGATGTGTGTGGTGGGAAAGGCAGTCCCCAGAGGCTGCTTCTCTCTGGACCTGCTCCCCAACATGCCAAGCCTCTCCTTCTCGTAGGTGTGAACATAATATACTCGTTTTTCCTTTTGAAGGCAGGCCCACCCCTGCATGCTTGCCGCCCCGGCCACAGCACAGGTTACAAAACACCACGGCTGTGTTTCTGGTACCTCAGCATCCCTCCCCCCGCCACCCCCCACAGAGAAGTAAAATGTCAGTGAAGCAAACTACTGACTCAAAGCTGTAGAATCTATAAATATTAAATTGCTCTGGCATTCCCTGGCCCATCTAGCTCCGGTCAGCTCCAGTGGGGAGGCGGCTGGTTAGTGCAAGGAGGGGAGGGACCAGTGGGGAGACAAGTGTCCTCAGAGGTCAAGGCCAAGGCTACCTCCATGGGCTGAAGTCCCTGGCTGGAGGAGAAGCAGCAGAGAGTGGGGCGCATGGAGCAGGGAGCTGGAAAACTCCCACGCTCCTGTAACCCAGAAGGGGTCACCTCTGATTTTTCCGTTTGAGGCTTTATGGTTGGAGAGGGACTGTGGTTTGTGAGGAGCTGGGTGTTGCATCTCTGACCCCAGCCCAGGACTCTAATGTGAGGGCGGCAGCACTGCCAGTATGTTCCCTCCAGGGACTGTCCCCCTCAGAGCGGGCATTGGAACCGCCCCAGGCAGCAGGGCTGGCGATGGTGGCCAGCTGTCCTCTCCCGTACGCTTCGCCAGGCTCCTCCCCCCACAGGCCCCCTGTGCTCCTCCCGGGGGGCCCTCCTGCTGTGATCTGTGCTGGTCTATACACCCTTGTGTGTGCACTGCAGGGGAGTGTGTGTTCACACTACCTGCTGAGGTTAAGACTTCCTGCAGGCGGGGGAGCAGCTCCTGTTTCTTGGGGACCTCATGTTGTTGCTCAGTTGTGTCCGACTCTTTGTGACCTCATGGGCTGCAGCACACCAGGTTTCCCTGTTCTTGACTATCTCCTGGAGTTTGCTCAAGCTCATGTCCATTGAGTTGATGCCATCCAACCTCTCTAGGCTTTCTCATTTTTCTTCTATGTACTGATACCTAGGGCTGAAGTTCTTAAATGCATAGCCTCGTTGATCCTTCCATAGTGGGATAAGTTGGGAACTGCAGTGTGTTTACCACATGGCAGTGGAGAGTCTGAGGTCCAGAGCGGGGAGGTGACTTGCTTGGGGTTCTGTGGAGAAGTTCCCTGCAGACCCAGGGGTGTTCCGTGGCTCTTCAGAGGTGGAGCCCAGATTCCACTCGAGGACTAAACCGAGTCCGGGGGGGCTGTCCCATGGACTGTGGGGCCGTAGCCAAGCTCTTTCTCTCTCTCTCTTGCAGGCATCCCCACCCTCATCGTGCTGGACCCGCAGGGGGAGGTGATCACACGGCAGGGGCGGGTGGAGGTGCTGAACGATGAGGACTGCAGGGGCTTCCCGTGGCACCCCAAGCCCGTGCTGGAACTCTCCGACTCCAACGCCGTGCAGCTCAACGAGGGCCCCTGCCTCGTCCTGTTTGTAGGTAGGAAGCTCAGCTGAGGGCCCCAGGTGGGACACAATGGGCGGAGCTCACTAGGGAGCCGGGGGGTCTGTCCCTGCAGCTTCTTTCAGTCACCAGCAGCGCAGAGCCTGGGCCTTTGTCTCTGGCTGCCGTGCTCCTGACCCCAGTGATTTATTCATGCTTCTCCCCTGTGGCGGCTGTGCAGGGAGTTGCTGCTCTGCTTTCCTTCTAGCTGCTCCCGGCCACCAGCTGGGAAGAAGAGGTCAGGCCGGGAGGAAGCCCTCAGCCCGCTGATGAACAGACCCATTGTTGGAGGTGGGGCTGCTGCGCAGCAGCTGCGGGGGGGTGGGGCCCCTCAGGCCAGGGCTTACCCCCAGCTGCTGCTGCTGCTGCTTTCCTATGCTCTGAGGAGGTGCCCCAGGGTGGCATCTCTGGGGCTGAGAACCCCTCTGTCTCCCTGCCTCTCCCTCTCGTGCTCAGTGTGTGATGGGTCTGCCCTGCAGGAAGACACAGGAATACCCGCGGCAGGTTCCCAGCAGGCCCGTAGGGTGACCCCTGGTTCCTTCTGCAAATGGAGTAACTGCTGGCCAAGGGCCATCTCACCCTCTGCCTTAGGTCTCATTGCTCGGTTCCAACTTAAGCCTGGGTACCCGGATCATGGCCGAGCTGCTGCTGCCTGTAGTGAGGGCGCTGGAGAATGTGTGTAGCATCCAGCCCCCGTTCTCTAGAAGTCTGGTTTGGGGGCCCCCATGTGGGGAGCCCATATGTGGACTGGAAGGAATCCTGGCTTGCAGGCTGGCCTTGTGCTTGGAGGACAGTGGCCCTGGGAAGGATGGCCTTGGGGACGCATTCCCCTTGGGGCTTTACTGCCTGCCGCAGGCTCACATGCCCCCAGCCTGGGGCCTGGGAAGCTTTTATGAATGAGGGACAATTAGGAATGTCACTGGCCATCTGTAGATGTGGAAACAGGGTCCCAGGGAGGCAAAGCAAGTTTCCAGCATCACCAAGCTAATCAGAGGTGAATCTAGAGTGTATGGGGCTGAGCCTGCACACTGGGCCTCCTGGGAGGACTTCTGGGTGAAGGTCCTCTGCAGGCACCTGTCCCCCCTCCCCTGCTTTGCACTGGCTCTTGGTTTTGGGGTTCAGCAGGGGTGAGGTGCTCCCATGCTATTTCACTGGAAGCAAGAGATGCCCAAAGGGGGTTCTGGGAGCCTGGTTGGGGGTTCTTCCCTACAGTCAGCCTGTCCCCTCCCAGGCAAGTCCCGCTGCCACCTATGAAGTTGGCATGCCAGTGCCCTGGTGCCTCCCAGCTGCCACTGAAGCTGATGATCAGACCGCAGTCCTGACCCACCACCGCCACTTCTCCCATTTCCATTAGGAAGTCAGGGATCCAAGGACAGAGCATCTCATTCTATGGTACAGAGAAAACCACCAGTGCCTCAGGTTCTGGCTTAGGAGAGGCTCAGCTTCCAAGGTGGGTTTGTGAGGAGTTCAGTGAACAGGATTTCGCTTGCCTGGGCATTAGTGCTAGATGGTGAAGTGAATTCTTCCTGGGGGCATGATGCAGAACAGCTTGCCTGCCAGAGCAGTGAAGAAACTGGCCTGTGCCTGGGGACACACCCTCATGCATCCAGGAAGCGAGGTCAGTGTCCCAGGGGAGGCTTTGCTTCCATTCAGGGGCCGCCCAGATGGGCATGTCGAGCCTGGACCTGGGCACCAGTCCATCTGATTGACAAGCCAGTGCTTCTTTGTGTCTTTCTCTCCCTTGTCACAGATTCTGAGGATGACGGCGAGTCGGAGGCGGCCAAGCAGCTGATCCAGCCAATAGCTGAGAAGATCATTGCCAAGTACAAAGCCAAAGAGGAGGAGGCGCCGCTCCTGTTCTTTGTGGCGGGGGAGGTGAGTGCCGCCGGGGCCCCCTGGGCTGGCTCCGCTGGCCGACCTTTAGAACACGAGTGATGTAGCCTTTGGGGATGTCTGAAGGGGCCTGGGGTTCTGGGGTGACGGTGCTTCTACAAGAGCCCACAGACAAATGGAGCATGAAAAGGTGTTATCAGACAAGGAAAACCACTTCCGGCCCCTGCCGCCTCCTTCCCATCTCACGCAGCAGTCCCCGAGCAGCAGGGGGCCCTCCTAGAACAGAAGCTCCCACTTGCACCCAGACTGCTCCCACCCCGGCTGCTAGGGAGCCACAGAGATAGTGGTCAGCACTTACTCCTTCCGGGCTGGGTCCCAGCCAGGCTCTTGATGCTTTACAAAGAGACTGTTTGGTTAGCCCCCGAACACCCATCCGCCCAAGGGGCCTTTTCCCATCACCGAACGCTGATGGGGATCCAACTATCACTCCGACCTGCAGTTACCCCACCAGCCCAGGGAGAATGCTGACGCTCCTAGCATCCCTGCCTCTTCCACCCCAGGCCTGTCCCTAGAAGGCCTCCAGCTGGCAGGGGAGTGGCTCCCAAGGTAGGGGAGCCTGGGTCCCGCAGACGCGGAATCTGAGATTGCGCAGATTGCGCAGCCACGCCCCCTCGGTTCCCCACCCCGGAGCCACCCTCCCCGCATGCGCAGCTGCCTCTCCCCACCCAAGCACTGGCCTCAGTCGGTTATTGACAGACACACATTTTGAAGCCAGCGGGCCCCCCTCCCCCACTCGCCCTCCTTGCTCCCATCTGTACCTCTAGTTGGTCCGAGCCCCGTGCTCATTTCACGCTGTGTTTGGATCCCAGGGGCGGCCAGACACCCTGAACCACCCATTCATCACCTCAATAGCCGCCGCTGCCCGGTGGGCCCCTGGAAGACAGCTGGAGTCACCCTGCCCAGCCATGGGGTGGCGGGAACAAAGACGGTTCACAGGGCCCTGCCTTGGGCTACACAGCCCACTCCACACAGAGCACAAATGGAAGCCGCGCTGAATGTATTAAACTCTAACCCCTTCGATCAGAACAGCGGCTTGGAGAGAAAAGATGGGCTCAGGAGAGGGAAAGGGCTGAGCCGGGGGTGGAGGCGGGGCTGCAGGGCTCCAGTGGCCGCCCTAGAAACGAGGCCGAAAAGGAGCGCTGGTAGGTTTCCTACAGACCCGGCCCGGCCAGGTGCCTCACCTGCACCACCCACTTGCTCGTCACCTACCCATCCTTAGGGGTTCACAGAGGAGGAAAGTGAGGCTGGGAGAGGGTAAGGATGCTGCGAGGCCGGCCTGGCAGGGCTGTGCGGCGCCCAGGCTGGCTCACTCTCCCGGAGCCCCATGTGAGCCATTATGGAATCCCTTTTATAGGATTTATGAGACCTGGCCTCTGAGAGGTTTCTTGCCAAAGCCTCGCATTAAGTAGGTGGAAGAGAGGAGTGACTGTGAGATCAGGAGTGAATGTGGAAACAAGCTCTCACTCCCTCTGTCCACGGGGTCCCGTACAGGGCTGGCCCAGCCTGGACCAGGATGTTAGGCAGAGGCCCAGGGCCATAGGGGCATCCACTACTCCAGCTCCCCACCCTCAACCTGACCTTCTCTGCCCTGAACCCGGGCTCCTGGCCTCGGCAACTCTGTTGGCCAGTTCTCTAACCGCAGAAGCAAGACAGCAGAAAAGGAAGTGGGCACAGGGCTCTGGAACCATCAGGCACCAAGTGGGTGCCTCTGAGCCCAGGACTCCAGCCCTTCACAGTCAGCCTGGGGCTGGGGCCTTTGTCTTGATCCCATCCTCACCCACATACAGAAGCTGTCCCTTCCCGAGCCTTAACAGACATTAAAATTCATCTCCCCATGTTTGCTCAGAGGGAGGGGAGGCAGCAGGCACTGAGCTTGGCTTTCTAATGGGAATTGGATGGATGGGATTTGTCCAGGTGTCTCTCCTCTGTTTATCATGAAGATTGTTTATTAACCCAAATCGAGCGCCTGAGTTGGATGAACACTGCCAGAGATGCTGAATCACCCAGCACTGCTGGGAAGTGCGTGCTGTTTGTTGGGTGGAGGAAAAAAAGACGATCACTTATCTTTCCTAAGAAATTGCCCCTTTAGAAAGAAACATTTTTTGTCTCGGACACTGCTTGACAACCTTTAAGGCCCGGAATACTATGAGCTCTTTTTCTGCAGGTCTTCTCATTCGGTGGAGAATCTTGCACATTTTATAGTGGAACAACCTGGGGATGGGTATAGAGCGTCCATTTCCTGTTAGCAGCAGCATGAAAAGTAACCTCAGATGGCTGTGTGTATGCATGCTCAACCCTATTCAACTCTTTGCATGCTCAGGGACTATAGCCTGCTAGGCTCCTTTGTCCATGGGATTTTCCAGGCAAGAATACTGGAGTCGTTTGCCATTCCCTTCTCCAGGGGACCTTCCTGACTCAGGGATTGAACCCAGGTCTCCAGCATTGGCAGGCGGATTCTTTAACACTAAACCACCTGGGAAGCCCAATCTCAGATGGCTACCCCCTTACAAATCTTTCTCCTTGTCTTTGGATTTCTGTTTGTCTTTATATTTACTAAAGATACACTTCATACTAGAGAAATTTCTCAGGACAGTCACTGGGAACCTACAATTACTATAGCGATGGTGTAAAACCTCAGTAGAACTTCAGAGGCCTGGGCTTCTGAACTGGTTGTGCAACTCCTGCCCGCCCCCTACAGCTGTGGGGGTGGGGGGTGAGGGGACTGAGCTGTTTTGTTAAAAACATTCGGAAGCTGAAGTCCAGATCTCCCTCTGCCCACAGTGGGGCTGCAGATAATTGAGAGTGGGTTGCAAAAGTAAGTAATCAAAAGACATCCCATTTTCACAAGTTAAAGTTACTTTCATGCTATAAAGCAAGATGACTTGCCTGGGGTTTGAGCTGATGCAGAGAGTGAATTTGATGAACCAGCTCCCCTCCTCCCTGCTCCCCGTTCTGAGAGCCCATTTTGCCTGGAGGCCTTGGCTCTCCAGGATGGTGGGGTGCACTCTATGGTGTCTGGGGAGTCCGGGTCCAGGGGATTCTCTGCCCTCTTTCTTGACAACTCATTGGTTTTCTTTCCCTCTGGTGACTTCCAGGATGACATGACTGACTCCCTGCGAGATTACACCAACCTGCCCGAGGCTGCCCCTTTACTCACCATTCTGGACATGTCAGCCCGGGCCAAGTACGTGATGGACGTGGAGGAGATCACCCCCGCCATTGTGGAGGCCTTTGTGAATGACTTCCTAGCAGAAAAGCTCAAACCAGAGCCCATCTAGTGGGGCCCCAGCTTCCCGGGACCTTATTTAAAACTCATTCTTCTCCTCCCCTCCCCCCCTTCCCGTCACCCTTGGACTTTTCCAGCGTGTTCCGAATCACACAGCCCAAGTGTCCAACCTCTCTGTGGTGCCTTGTTCTCTGCATTAACTCCTCAGCTAGCACCCTAGGGTGCGCATAACTCTCCAGCTGCAGAAGAAACCACCGTGTTTGGAGACTCTGTTCGGGGATTCGTGGGGCTGGCGTAACCGGCCAGAATGAGGGCTGCGGCGCGCTCTTGGTCGCTAGCTCTTGGTGAGGTGTTCTGCGCGCCCTCGGGTGTTCTAATGCCGAGTGGGCACAGACCTTGGGTGCGCCGGCTCTGCTGCGGGTGCTAAAGCGCATGCGCAGAGCCCCAGCGGCTCAGAGCCACGCGGGCGCTCAGGTGGAGCCGGTCGGGGGCGTGGCCCCCGAAGTCTTGGCGCAGAACTTCTGCCCGCCAGGACAGCCTTCCCTCAGTGACTTGGTCTGTCTTGACCTGAGGAGAAAAACACCAGCTTGTCAGTCGGTATCTTGGGCAGGGGAGGAGCTCCAGCTCTCAAAGGTAACTTGTGTTCTTTTCTGATGAGAAAAAGAGTAGCTACAGTAATGGCTCACGCAGTGATTGCTTACTTTGATGGAGCACCTCCCATGTGATAAGAAAGAGCTGCTGCTTCCTTGCTTCGAGCTCTTTCTCCCTTGATCTTGACCTTCCCCCAGTTTCTGCCTTCTCAAATGGACAGCCCCTGCCATCTTAGAATGTTGTTAGTAAGTTCTCCCCTTCGGCCATCTTCCCAAGAAGAGGCGGTGGGCCTGCATTGCCAGAAGAGCACCGTGCCCCCAGCGCCCTGGGGCTCCGGGCCTGGGGCCCCTGGAGCCTCTGCCCAGCCTTGGTTACCCCTGCGTTCCCTTTTCTTCTCAAAGCAGAACTTTTAAAAAGAGACAAGCAATTGCCAGAAGCCTAGCTTTTTCCTAAGAACCTGCAGAAAGGGCTGTGCCCTAGGGAGTGCAGGCTGAGGACAGGTCAGCTAAAAATGGGCCCTGTGTTGGCTCTGCTGGGCCCAGCCCAGCTCCTCCTCTGGGCTGAACTGACCACAGAAAGGAAACTAGCAGCTGTGCTCTTAGGATTGGGGTAGAAGGCTTCCCTGGGTTTCAGCCTATCTCAATCATGTGTCAGGGCCTTTTGGATCATCTCAGGCCTCACCTCTTGCTCCACTCACAGCCAACCAAAACCATTTATTTGGAAAACCCAGCCCCTTCCAATTAGCTGTTGACAGCATTGCTTCTTGCTGAGTGGGATTGTTCATTTGTAGTTCAGAGGGACAAGTTGAGTTGGTCATTAGACTCTTACTGTTACCAGCCTGAAATGCAATCACCTAGTAAGAAATAAAACAGGCATCTCTGGACGTTATCAACCATTTGGCCTTTCCTGTCCTTCATAACAAAAATCTTCTGTAGTGTGCTCCGTGGGGTGGGCAGTGAGGGGGTGGGTGGCACATATAAGATCCTTTTGACTTTCACCGGGTACTTGGCAGCTGTGCTTCAGGATTTTTGAGAACCAAGCCCTAACATGGTCATCTGTTGAAGCCTTCAGAAGCCAGGATGCTCGTTTGGATGAGAGTGCCAGAGGCAGCTCCCTGCTGGAGCTCTGGCCACCATCACTTGGGGTTTGCCTTGCCATGGCAGGGGGTGGAGTCTCAGATGACAGGCATCCTTGTGGACTCATGCTCATTCCCCCTCCACAAGGGAACACATGCTCAGAGAGCCTGAGAAGGCCAGTTGGAGAAACACAAGGAGTCCTGTGGGGTCCTCCTGTGAAGAATGAGGTTGGAGACCCTCAAACCTGGCTCTGTCCAACCCGCTAGGACTAGGGGCTGCTCCAAGAGACCTGCCAGTGTCTCCGTGGGGAGATGGGAGGGTGGAGACAAGATGAGGTCAACCTCACTTGGAGGATAGTTGGGATTTCTGTCTGTGCCCTGTACCATGATGGCCTTGGAGGAAAGGTGGTCTCTCTCAGCAGCTACTTATTTTCTGAGGCAAAAGGAACAAATTCCAATGAGGAGTCCTCAGAAGTCATTGCAGCAGAAAAATGAGGTCATCTATGATCGTTCTATGCCCATACAGACCCAGCTGAACAACTTGCCACTGTCAACTGGACCCACACCACCAGAATTCCCCTCTTGAAGGGGGTGTGAAGGTTCATATCAGTGGGAAGTTTTACTAAAAAGGTACATCTGGTTTATACAGTGGCAACTTTGGGGGGGAAAGCCAGGGGAGAGTCACTTCGCCAATGAAGAATCTCTATAGTGCAAGATGCTAGCAATCTTAAAGGTTATTCATGCAGACGAAGTGGGTGGCTTCTTAATTCCTACTAAGCAGCTCCAAAATACCTTAAAATTCTGGTCGCTAATTAAAAGCAGGTTAAAACACCAGCTGTGACATATTCAAGGGCTTCCGCCAGCAGCAAAGAAACCGGGCCCTGCAGCTTGGGACAGGATGGTGGCTATAAAAATGCCACCCTGGGGTTACAAGTCTGTGGTCACCACAATGACTTCCAGATCTGATTCTACCCTTTTGTTTTTTTTTAACGGAGTTGAGCTCTTTTTTTTTTTTTTTTAACCTATCTTCAATAGTAGAGATCTCCTTAAGAAAAAAAGAAAGGTATGTTTGAGGAATATAGATATGTATGTATGTGTTAGTCACTCGGTCGTGGTGGACTCCGTGACCCCATTGACTGTAGTCCACCAGACTCCTCTGTCCATGGAATTCTCCAGGGGAGAATACTGGCATGCATGCCCAGTCACTTCAGTCATGTCTAATTCTTTGTGACCCAATAGACCATGGCCCGCCAGGCTCCTCTGTCCATAGAATCCTCCAGGCGAGAATACTGGAGTGGGTAGCCATCCTCTTCTCCAGGGGAATCTTCCCCACCCAGGGAATTGAATACAAGTATCCTCCATTGCAGGTGAATCCTTTACCATCTGAGCCACCAGGGGAGTCCAGGTATGTATAGCAGGTAGCTGTAAAAGCCGGAGGGTGACTGAGAACCACCTTCTCTTCCAGGAACAGGGTAGGGTTTGGTTGCTCCCCTAGCCTCAAGTGTGTCCTTGGAATCAGTGCCTCCCACTTATCTGAGCACAGGGAGTCTGTTCTGCTGTTTTTGGCATTAGCCAAGCTTCAAGTGGTAATTTTCAGCCAGACTGTGTTTTTTCCTGTTGCCTAATTAAAGACACTAAAAAGCTGTTCTCTCCTCCTGCTGCCTTGTTGCAGGGCAGCAAAGGGAATTCTGCAGTGATAGAGACAGTAGAATCTGCTGGACCCAGTAAGGTCACCGGAGGGAGAAAGCTACACACACGCACAGGCATGTCCACGTGGAGAGGCCTTGGAATGGCAGCTCTGCGAGGGGCCCCAGTGAGTTCCTGGTCCAGCCCTTCCAGGGTGCGGGCATTGTTTCACTGCGAACCCCCACCCCTCCATGGGCAGGCCTCTGCTTGCCTGCCGGGACCAGGACCTCAACAGGACAGAAATGAGGGCTGTGGGCTGTGGCAGCGCCCCTGCAGCTTCTCTCCAGATGCTGCTGTGTGGGCCGAGGACAGGCTGGAGCTCAGGATCTTCCATTCACCCTGAAGCAGCTGTGTCCAGTGAGCCCTAAACCTAAGTCCCTCTTTGCTCAACATCCACCCCTGTTGAGCACCCACTGCTTTCCTCCAAGCAGGCTGCTCAAGGGGAAGTTCTCTGCAGACAAATGGCTATTGTTTGTTAGCTTCATTATTGGTTATTCATTATTAGCAAGTAGTGCATGTGTCAGAGAAGGCAATGGCACCCCACTCTAGTACTCTTGCCTGGAGAATCCCATGGACAGAGGAGCCTGGTGGGCTGCAGTCCATGGGGTCGAAAGGAGTCGGACACGACTGAGCGACTTCACTTCCAATTTTTACTTCCATGCACTGGAGAAGGAAAGGGCAACCCACTCCAGTGTTCTTGCCTGGAGAATCCCAGGGACGGGGGAGCCTGGTGGGCTGCCGTCTGTGGGGCCGCACAGAGTCGGACATGACTGAAGCAACTTAGCAGCAGCAGCAGCAGCAGTGCATGTGTGAAGGAGGGAATATTTTCCAGGAAACAGTAGGCTCAGATGTAGGAAAGTATGATATGGAGTCTACTCTATGGCTGGGATTTCTCCTACTGGAGAATACCTTTAGTGTGAAAGCATGAAGAGAAGTCATTATGGTTCATTGTTCAGCCTGTGTCCCACCCCC